>JAQYXR010000310.1:0-114810 GCA_030545055.2 Neoaliturus tenellus | reverse complement strand
TAAGTCTACTGTAATATAGACCATTTCAAAAGAATTTTTGAAAGTAATAGGTCTATTGCTATCCATGTAGTTTTAATACTGCTTGGTACTACTTTGTATATGGAAATGGATAGGTACTCTCATTTAAAATCGGGAACATTTAAAAATCTAGCCTACCATGGGTTAAATTTGCATTGAACTCAACACTTGACCTTTATAAGAAAATTAATATCAAAACAAACCACTTACTGTACAAAACATTGTTATATTTATTGTTTATCTTTAATTTCGTGAGTAGCGCTTGAAGTAACACAACATAACCTCTATGATACACGGTATTTCTGTGACGTTAGTGCCGCCGCCATTTACGTCTCACATTTGACGCTGATTAAATTTAGTGTTTTTTTTTATGTCATGTGTCAGTTATAATTATTATTAATTGTTACAAATTTTATTATTTTTGTAAATATTTTCTCTTTATTGCGGTATTGTTTGTTGATATAAAATATTATCTTTCTAGTATTCAAACCCTATTATAAAAATTTCATAGATAACTAATTAATTGTATTATATTTAGCGTAGTTATAGTACAACAGCCAGAAAAACAACTTATGCATTGTTTAACATAGCCTGTTTTTGTGTGCACCGTTATTTACAGCCCACAATGCATTTCTTATGGGAAATTAAATTACGTCTAATTACTTTATTACTGGACAGAATAACTTCAGAAACGAACTCGACCTTAAGAATTACGGCTAAAATCTACTGTGAAAGTTTGAAGTCGATCTGAGTCTTCTTGCGAACGTAATCGTCGGACAACGGAATCGGGATTTGTCACTCTAGTGAGGTTGTAACAGTCATGTATGAGGATTCACTCCTCTTCGATCCGTTCATCCAATTAATAGTCATATTGTTATAAATACCTTTATTTTGCAACGGAATCATGCCGTATACTTAACACTTCACTGCCTTTTTGTACTGACTTCTTCATCTATTCCTATATAGGACTGTTACAGGAATCTATAGGACGTCTAGGGACTGCTCTGTCCTAGGCTTATTTAACTTTTATCCCGTTTATTTGAACATTGTTCATTTAAAAAAAATATCGATGCTCAAATAAACAGTTCTTTAGTAGCTTTTATTAGTATACTCATGAAAACCCTTCTGGCCCGGCTCCAGGTTCTGCGTACAATAGGCCATTACAATTCAAATTTAACAAGTTTTTAATGAAAGTTGGTCAACATTTTAAAGAGGGCAATAGAAATAAATCAAAGGCTAGGGGGGCGACGCCCGAAACGAAATGACCTTTTTAATAACCACTCGCCCACGTGCTAGATGATAAATTTTAAAATTACACATAAAAAAAATCAGTTCAGTTGGTAGGGAGACAAAGGTGTGTAAAAGACTAAACTCTTATATGATGAAGAAGATAAACTATTTATGTATAAAAGAGCCATAGACATAATATGTGAGGTGACGGTTAAGTAATAGTACTTTATGCTATGATTGAGTTATGACCGCCCTTAAACATGAGTGAGATCTAAGAGCACAATCTAGACGAGTTTTCAATACATTTCACGAGTAGCTTAAAAACCGAAAAAAAGGTTTCATACACACATTTATCTCCACCCCTCATATATTTGGTCAATCGTTGTAAAAATAAATCAATAGAAATGTAGACCATTTATAAGTGAGGCGGTCATGTTATGTAGTATGGGCGGTCACCTATCAAAAACTATCAACATCCGATGCCAACTTCCGATGCCAACATAGACCAACACTCGAGGTCGCTTGACCCACTCGTCGTCGTTCTTAATCACATTACATCATGATCTTTTGAGGTTAGGCACACAAAGAAACTAAAACATAAACCGTAATGGAACAATCAGCTAATGTGCGATTTATATAGTTCCTTTCATGACTACTTTGTACAATGCAGAGCTCTCATTAATCTAGAACATGTATCATAAAGCAACTTCCTAATCATAATGAACTCATTATTCATCTGGTGTGTTTTTAGTAATCTTACCCCAATCTTAAGTTCTTTGTAAAATAATTTTTGGGTCTATGGTCATAAATATATTTTAAATGACTCAACGTAATAAGGTTTCCTCTAAGAACTCCTCCGTGTAGTTTCCTTATATCAAATCTTGAAGGAAGCCTAATTGGACGGTGACAATTATCTTACATCTTTGATGTTGAGGTCTTTCAATTAATATGTGTTAATAAACAAAATGGCGACTAGAGGCTTATCGAAGCATATTAGATTTGTATAATGTTTTTTTTTTCTTGTCTCGATGCAAGGAACAAATATACAAAAGGGTTCCAGAGAGTTCCGGCACACCCCTTATATAAAGTCATGCTATCGTCGACTGTAAAAATAATATCTACTTTCTAAATAAAAATCCTAAAATTGTTCTCAGTGTGTAGAACTCATATTAACAAAATACCTAGACAACAATATAAGAATTTTATGCTTTTTAGTATTTTCTATGAGACTTGTATGTCATGCTTATTTAGATAAAAAAAAACAACTAATTAAGTTGGATTTGTTAGGAAATGGAATTTATTGATTTTATTAATATTATATGCTTGGCATCATATCATATAATTGTAGCTCCAGATTGTTGTAAAAATTTCTTCTTAAAGTAAAGTACAAAGAAAGTCCGAGACAGTTCGAGAACTTAAACGTACCACCATTCCGAACTTTGATGAAACCTCCAGTTTCTGCTGACAATAAAATCTTTCAAATTAATTTACTGTCTATATTAAACGTACTTGTTTTAAACTTTCATCAAAACATAAAGTGTTTATATACTTCATAAATACTAAAAAAATTTAATACAGTGATGTTATAATTTATTACAGTGATAATGTTTAATGTTGGCATGCAGTTTATATGCATGCCAAATATATGAGTGGAACTTTCAATGAAAGATAGTTCATAAGTTACATGTAAAATATACCTATCCGTTTATTTTAAGATGTAAATAAATGTTATAAAAGCATTTAAACTAATATTCATCTTAAGATTACTATATATATATATCGATTTCACATGAATAAAATGTCTATTTTGTGTTGATTGAACAGGTTTGTTAGGAGGACTGCTTATTATATAGGAGGACTGCTGATTGTGTTCAATCCACGTGTGGTAAATAGGAATAAACTTTGAATACTTACTACGTTCAGGGTGCGCTTATGATACACCAGGAAGGCAGAGTTGACCATCCACTGATAAACTGATTGTGGAATCAGTCGCATCATCGGTCGATCAAACCAATATTCGAACCGCACTCCCCCATGATACGTGCAGTCCGGATACCACAACCATCAGTTTCGCCTCTCCAGCCACCTACGTTTACTGACTCCACATCAATACCTTTAATACCTTTATTACCTTTAATACCTTTATTGAAATGGCGACCTAACTCAATAGGTAGTTTAAAGCCAAACGAATGGGAGATGAGTATAGAATGATTGTGGCCCGATCTTGTAGTATTGTTACCGACTAAGGCCGACATTCTCCTTAGACAGGACTGTTAATTCATAGCCCAACAGCCAATGGTATCTAGGGACCTACAGTTTAACGTAGGATCCGAACCACAATTTCAACCTCACATATACGAATTGGTCTAATTATGAGGATGGTACTTATGGATGAACTAGTATTCACTAGTGCGGACGTTAATCCCCACCAGGGAATATCGCATCCACAAGCCATCGCTCACAACTATCCACAATTCGTAACCTCCAAGTAGCTGGATTACAGGACGTCGCCACCATCCCAGTCATTAAATATTCACATCATAAATATTCATAAATATTAAAATATTCATGCAATATAAGTTTAACTTAGTTAGGTTTTAAATTTGTTTTATTTCAACCAAAGTTAAGATAAGCTATAAAAGTTTTAATGTATTTTTTTTTATATGAACATCATAAAAAATCTGAAATATCAATCAGTTGATGGGATTGATATAATTTATTTTTTCTTTAAAAGTTATATTTTTTAAGTCTATTGACTAATAGTAGTTATTTGTCAGTGTCACATGAGGTGACTTTAAGTACTATTTGAAGCGTTTCATCATGAAAATACAGCACTCAAAAAATTTAACCACGTTAACTCAATTTCGAAGATTTAAAAAAATAACATATCTTCCATTATATATATATAATACTTGAAGCAGTTTTTTATAAACATTACTCCTCCCCCATTTATGGGCCAATTTAAACGTTAGAGGTGTCAAAAGATTCGTCTTAGTTTGTAGTTTTGCAATAAGGTTTTAGATTTTTGATATTTTTATTCTGAAGGGCACGGGAAGCCTTTAAAGTTTGCTTTTTGTACATGAGATTAACATAGGAAATAATTTGTATTGAATTTCAAAATAAAAGCTGTTGATAGTATAACAGACAAACACATGTTAAATGCTAAATAGAACTAAGAATTTTTATGCAAAGGGGCAAGATTTTATTTTCAGTTACAGAAGTAAATGCAGCGCATTGCGTATACCCCTAGTAAATTTATAATTTATGAATTACATTGAAAAAAAAAAACGAACTGATATGTTTGTTCGTAATTCAACTAATTACAGACAAATTATACTTTGAGCAATGAACTTTTGAAAATACTTGTGTAGTAAACTTCCTATGAAGTTAGATGTTAAGGCCTCTGAAGTACCTCTTGGAAACTCTCGGAACGTTGCTTCGTTTGCTTGAATTTGGATCTCCAGTTTGGCTCTTTAAGAAACGGGTTCTTTCATTGGATTGTCTAAGATGAAAAGGCAACTAAATTACAGGATGTTTTATTGGATCCCTGAAATCGATTCATAAAACCCTTCTAACATAAAACATTCATGCCTTCAATTATAACAGGTTCACTTTGAATCAATTACAAAACACCACTACTACGTATTAGCTTGTCAGCTTGTATTATTCTTATACGTTCATATCATGTGACTACCTAATGTGTAAATTTGAGTGTAAAAACTATTTTAACCCACTGAATGTGACTATGCACCATTACCTTGCTCCATACGAACAATCACTCAGCGGGCGAAGTAATCATTACAAACTGGATGTTTATAATTCACTTTATTTCATAATTTGTAATAAATTTTATAATGTAAATGTTATTGTCCCTTACTGATAAATTTAGAATAACTTTTATTCATTGGGCACTTTATCCTAAGATTCTATAATTTATAAATTACTTTTACCTACTCCACTTAAAATCAATATTTGTCAATTTATTGTAAAATGCTTTTTTTAATAAAGTACAGGATGACTTGTGGGAACTGGTGGGATATAGAAGCCGGTGTTGTATTGTTCTTCGACGAGTTAGGGAGATCCAGATTATGTAATTTCCATAATATTGTCCTACTATTTTAGTTAAACTGGATTTTTTAGCCATTAATATAGCAATACGATTTTGTCTACCAAACTTTTCTAAAATTGTTAATTTGATATCACACCAAAGCTGATCTAGTTCAAAACTTAAGTTTTGGCTGAAATTACACCATTCCATGGTGAAACCTATAGTTAAAATGTGTTAACGCTTACAAAACAACAGAAACAGGAACATCTAAATAAAACTTTCATGTAATAATGGTAAAAACACAAAAAAATAAAAAAATAAAATAACAACAAGCTTAGACCTGCGTGCAGATCGACAGTTTCTTATTGCTGCAGTTTTCACTATGAGTATATTTTTGAGTTTTCTCTGCTCTTACAAGGCCTTTGGATTTTCTTAATGACTGTTATAAATAAGTAGACAGATCTTTAGAAAGGGTTTCATTTTGGAACTGTGCCATTTCGACCGATAAGATTCACTTTAACGTAATCATAAAATGCACAATTTTCAATTAATGTTTCGTATGAACCAAGACGCTATACCGACCTCTTTAAAATTTTGACCAAAATGGTAGGACACTACAAAGACACTGTTATGTATTGTTAATCAGTCTTACTCGTACAAGAACAATAAAACAATTATTTCAAATTCGTCCGATTCCCGTAAGTTCCGTACTTTGAGGTATTTTGTATTAAAATTTCATATACGGGGATATTTTATATGTTTTTATTATATGGTGAGCAATTATGTTAAATTCAAACATGGAATATTTTTTGCCCTAATTTATTTTATGATCAAACAAGAGTTTTACCAAGGTAAATATCATTCAAAATATGTTTTCTTGATGAAAATGCAACACTAAAAAGGCTTTCAAAACCTTCCCACAATTTAAAAAGTCGTGAAAATGGTATTTGTTTTATGTAATCACTTGAATTGAATTGCACGAGATAACATTAACCAGTAGAATGTTTATTGTAATATTATAACAAATCTGGAAACAAGGCAACATTTAAAACAGTAAGTTAAAACACCATGGACAGTTCTTCTGAGACTTCCACTGTGTTGGTTAAAAAAAAAAAAAAAAAAAAAAAAAACTTCTGGTTTTATATTAGCAGGTGCAATTTATTCAAACATATTTTCGTTAAATTGGTCAAAAATTAAAAAAAATTTTATGAAGATTTTACATAGGGAAAAAAATAACTTCTTCAATTCTATGGACAGTTCGTTTAAGACTTCCACTGAGCTGATTGGCATCCAGTTTGTACCAAATAAAAGCTAAACTTTTATATATTAGTAGTTTTTTTATATATTTAAACTTACTTCCTTATATTACAAAACTTGAAATTTCCAAACCAACGATATTAAATCTTGATAGAGTGCTCAACACAAGTTAGTTTTTTCCTCTGTTGATTTGCGCCATTTTACCCATAACTAGCGACGTTTTCTTGGCCAATATTCCCACACTTTACCCTCGTTTTCTTGGTCACTACAATAAAAAGTAATAAAAAAAAGCTCATAATAAAAACGTACTTATCTATAATCCAGATTCAATCATTTCAAGTTTACTAACACACTAATCAAGCAAATATTTACAAACAATCAAAAATTATTATGTGCGTGAGCAAGTTAGGTTAATGAGCTTGAATCGTTTGATCTTTTAATCCACAGTTCATTATCTTGCAACACAAAACAGAGAGGATGAAAAGCAAAATTCAATACAAAATTGATATTGCAGCACAATAAGTAAAGTGATGCTACAAAACAGTTTATGAATGTATAACGTATGGTATTAATAAAGCCATCATTTCATGTGATTATATGTTTCTATAAATAATCTACTATAATCTATTAAATAATTTAATAATCTAATTAATAATCTAATTTTTAATTTTTTATAATCTATTAAACAATTTTCCAACATATTAATGCTAGCAAATTATTTTGCAATACTGCAGTTTTAAGATAGTGGAAGATACAAATTAAAGCGACTTTTTTTGCTTTAGTTTAGTTGACCACTAAATATCTGTAAAAGTATTTTTTCCAAAATTACTAGAGGATAGACATCAAAACTGATGGCAAATATTTAGGAAAACGAAACCATTTCATTCACGCACGGTATATAAATGAAGCGGCTTAATTAAATGTTAGCTCGCGTAACCTTTTAGAATACACAGTTGCTAAGGTAGCTTTCATTGGTTTCCTTATGTTAATTGCAAGTGGTTATAGGCTTCGAATTAATGTTTACAAATGTGGAAAAAAAGGAACTTTTGTGCTATTTATTGTTGATGGAACTAATGAGAATAATAAATAAGTTTTTAACTGACCTAAATTTAAAGTGCTCCTTGTATAATTTAATCTTCAAAAACAAGTGTCGATCATGATACTCAAAATATTACAAGAGTTTGCGACGGAAATCTTTATAAAAATAAAATTTACATCTGAGAAAATGTACCATTGGAATATCATGAATTAATTCGTCCTACACTTGTAATGAAATCTAAACATGAATAAATGGTATCAGTTAACTGACACATACTTTCTCCCAACAATATAAAAAAAGGTGTTAAAAGCTTCAAAAACATTAATGTCTTGATGACTCAGTCGGATAGCTACCAGCTGAGCAGCACTCGTTTGACCCTACGTGTGTCTGTGACTTTTAACAACGTACTGCGTTTACCGCTAAACGAAAAATTGAATTTTCTCCGCAACCACTTGACGTAGAGCAATAATTTAAGATACTGGATTATTTAGTTTTTTGAGCTTGATTTGATGGTGATAAGTAAAATTTATTTCGAGACAACAGCTATTTTGAAAATAAAAAAAAAATGATTTTTGAAACACTTTTTACTCCATAACTTTTGAACGCGAATTTTCTCGGAGATGCGGGTGGTGTCATTTTATTCACCATTTTAAGCTTAATAAACCAAAAAATTTTAATCAAAATCGTTAGAGCCGTTTTTTAGAATTTTTTATTTTTGACGGTTTTTGAGGGTAAAATACCCTTAAAAATAAAAAATTCAAAAAAAAATGAAAAAAACGCCTGGAATTATTGTGAGTTTGGACCAACATACCAAATTTCGCCAAAATCGGACCATTGGGGCATTCTCTAGCTCTGTTTACATCCAGACACACGGACACACGGACACACACACACACACATACTTGTTTGCCCATATTTGTGGGGCCTTGTGTTTACACACCAACTTGTGGGGCCATGTTTGTGCATTTGACAATACTGTGGGGCCATTTGGAATTGTGGGGCCCTATACAAAAAACTAACCTAAACTAACCTAAATTAACCTAAATCAATCTAACATAACCTAACCTAACCTAACCTAACCTAATCTATCCAAACCTAACCTAACCTAACCTAATCGACCCTAAAAAGTGGAATTTTAGCTCAAAACAAAAAAATCGATTTTTTGTGGGGCCGTGTGTAAGGCCCCACAATCCGCAAAGGCCCCACAATCCGGTGAAATGCACACACAAGGCCCCACAACTTATGGGGACATTGTACACACACACACACATACACACACACACACACACACACACACACACACACACACACACACACACACACACACACACACACACACAGACATCACTCTGAAAACCACTTTTTTGGACTCAGGGGGCACGAAAATGGATAAATCCACAAACAACTCAAATTCGAAAATTTTGACGAAAACAATACTTTCTCCATATACTATGGTAAAGGGGGAGAAAGTAAAAATTTACCTATTTTTTAGATTTGTAATTTTTTTGTGAAGAGCTATAGTCTTGACAATGGGTAAGATTATTAAAATAGATTAAAATATCTGTCACTTAGCTAGTTTTAGAGCATAACAAACAATTTTATTAACTATGTGTATTAGTTTTTAAATTTCAATAATTATTATACAAAGTGATCGATATGCTGGTGAACGTTTTTTTTTTTTTACTTGAAAACCTTAACTAATTTAGAAAAAAGTTAAAAGGTGGACTTTGGCTCCGCATTTCATGGTGATTTACATATTTTAAAAAGTCCACCAGTTTTCCAATTTGGCAGCCAACTATAAAGTTTTAATCACAAACCCCAACATTTTATGGTATTCTTTTATTTTAAACATATTTGCAGGATTTTTATTTTTTTACGTTTTTTTAAACTTATCTGTTTTAGGGTTAAAGCCACTGAAGTAAATTTTAAATTTTATAATGATAACACGATGCTAAATTTCTTTGCTTGTAACTCAGTAACCATTTACTAAAATAAAATACCGCCCGTCGCAGCAGACCTGCGTACTCAGCGAATTTCCAAATTAGTAATATTAATTTTGACCAGCTAAACTTGTAAACAAAATTTCATCACGTGCTCATAAATAGGGAAATAAATGTCTATTCTCCTTAAGATAAATATAGGGAAAGAGTATGCAGGTATGCTGCCATGGGGGACACTAAAAATAGGTTTTTAGCATAGAAAAAAATTTATTTTGACCATATAAAGCCATATAGTAAATTTCATCAATATCTGTCCATAAATAAAAGAGTTTGCCTATTCTCCATATGATTAACATGGGAAAAGAGTATGCAGGTTTGCTGCCATGATAAGTACAAAAACCAAGATTTTTTACCTTAAATGGATGAATCTCAACCAAATGAAGCTAAATACCAAGTTTCATCCAAAAATATTGGTTAATAAGTGAAATATTAACACATCCTTATTCTCCATAAGATTAACATTTGAGCCCCAAAAGACAATGTACTGTCTTTAGACTCTGTAATATATCGGTAACCAATGGAGATAGAGCAAAGCTTCAAAATACTAAATTGTGTGTTTTTTTGAGCTAAATCCAATGGTCAAAATTAAAATTAAAAAATTTTCAAATTTACATATGAAAAATGCAAAAAACCCATTTTTGGGGTACAAAACCCCCCAAAACTACCCCTTCCGGTAAGTTGATATGTCTGGTTTTCGAACTCATCCGAATAAACGTAGGATTACACATCTCAACCAAATTTGGTGTTGATCGGACCATTTTTACGAGAGTTATCGTGTCTAGGGACACACACGCACATATATATATATATATATATATATATATATATATATATATATATATATATATATATATATAAGTAGATAGTACTATGGGGTTCCTAGGACACTTTTGGAGACAATCAAAAATCAAACAAATTCCATAGTTTTTCAGTACAATTATGCAATATTTTTGCCATTTTTTGGCCAATTTTCAGCTTTTGTTAAATTATCATAAAAAATATGCAAATTTAATGAAATTTTTAATAAATATGCATGAATTTATATGAAATTATTTACAGAATAAAAAGTTTTTTAAAACCAGTAAAATTATAATTTTTATAAGGTGATTTAGTATCAATAAAATTAGCTACAAAACAGAATATTTATCAAATTTCATGAATATATCTTTAAAAATAATCAAGATATTAAGGTTTGATATTTATGGCTAGTTACCCCAAAACATGAAAATTTACTAAAATCAAGTGATTAAACATTGAAGTAACTTTTTACCAAAAATTCAAAATTATTAGATGATTTTTAGAATAAAAAAAAATATTTAAAATAAGGGGTTAAACTACCCCTAACATAAGTCAAAACATTATTTAATATTTAATAAGAATGTGTACCAAAATTAATAAAAATTGGTTGAAAAGAATTGAAGATATATCACTTTAAGGTTTTGATACAATATTTGTACCATGATTATACCATAATTTTACCATAATTTCATTTGGTATAGGAAAATAAAACTCGCATCTTTAAACAACTTTCATTTATTTTACACAAATCAGAAATACATTGAAAGTGTGCATGCCATGCACGCTGACCTTGATATTATTTCATATCAGAGTGTGCATTTGATGCACGCTGTCCTTGAACTCAGCCGTTGGTTACACAATCTAACTTTCACACCAAAATAAAGCATAGTCTTCACAATCTAACATTCGTTTAACATCAGTGTAAATTCTCCAAAAATGCTCTATTGTAATTGATAATTGTTGTAATTTTGGAAATTTATGAGCTAACACTCCTATACTTCTTAATTTTCTTCCATGACTGTCTGATATGTTAAAATTTGATTTTATATATTTTTTCCATGGAATACTTTTGTCTTTATAATTATGGAAATAAATATCTAGATAATACCCAAACTTAGTAGTTATGTAAAAAGAATAAGCTTTGTTGTTTTTTATAGTTATATTATAAGTTATCAAAAATTTATTAATTTCAGCCAAATCACTTACTTTTGGAAATATAACTTCTTTTACATTGATAGTTGGTGATAGTAATTTAACTAATAAATTATGTACTTTATCAACACTTTTAACACTTTTCTTATTTTTCAAACACATTAATAATTCACTCAAATCCTTCTTTGGCTTTTTAGGTATAACAAGTTCACCTTTTTCAACTAAATCACTTATAAGCACTTCATCCAACTCATTAATCTTTTCAATTATACTAATACATTCTAAATGATATTTATGCAATTCTTTAATTTCACTACAAATAGAATTTTCACTCTGAATTTCCATACTAAAATCTTCTTCAAAGAACATAGATGTTGCTTCCATTATATTTAACAGCCACACCCAATGTAATGAGTTGGCAATCTGTATAGCAATGCAATAACTAAACACAGGCTTGCATTTTAACTATGTAACCTAGAACTCACTTGGAAAAAACAATATGTTATTATAACATTTAAAATAAAAACATGTTGAATCCACATCACAACTTTTAATTGGTATTTTTTGCAAACACATATTTTTATAAAAGTCTTTTTTTTAAAGTCAGCCTTTTGTCTAAACATTGTTTTGCCATTGAATTATGTTTATTAAGGTTTCTTTATTATTTTTGATCGTACAAAGACTTATAATATATGAAAATGCATTAACTTTCAATGAGCTTTTCATTGCTGATATTTATTTTCCATATAAATCAATACTTATCTTTTTATCTCAAGATTATTAATTTGATAACTCTTTTATAATCACATATTTGAGTTTTTAAATTATTTCTTATTAATTTAGGACATGTGATACATGAAATAACATTAGATTTTTATAGAGAATTCAAAATAACATTAGTGTTATGATATCATAAATAGTTAATAAATTATTTGAGAAAATGTGGTTTTAAAAAAGTTGTTTATAATTAGGTTTTGTATATATTTACTACTTCTAAGGTAAGTCTTAATTTATTATTTTTCAAACTTAGTATATTTACTTCCCTCAACCTTAAAAATCCAAATTTTTTATAAACTATTATTTTAAATAAAATTTTAAAATCATTATTCTATAACTATTTTATTTCAGTAATATCATTTTTAATTATATTATATTCAAGTAATTTTTCAGATACAATAATAATATAACAATTTGTTTTACTAGTAGCTACTATATCATAATCAAAATCTGCATTAATAATAATATCATTTTTTGAACTTGAAATATTTGTTGGATTTTTTGTAGTATCAATTACATAAATTGGTCTATTTTCTAGAAATTCTGTTGGATTATAATACATTTTACTACTATTATAATAAACTTTTTTATAATCTTGATACATTTCATACATAATTCTAAATTTTTCATTGTTTATATCAAAATTTTCCAATTCATCAGGGTAATAATGACCATTTAGTTTTACTCTTATATTTTTTACATACATACTATCAAATTTAGAAGTATCAAATAACTGATCATTTGTTCTTGATTTTTGAAATCCAATTATAATAAATTTTGGATTATAAATATTTCTATAGATATTTGTTATATCAAAACTTAAATTCTTTCCTGTAATATTTTTTTGTTCAATGCATTGCCAATGATTAAAATGAAAATTTACTTTTTCAAATTTGCTTAGTTCATTAATTAATTGAATTTTACTTGTTGTTTTGTATTCAATTATAGGAACTCTAATAAAAAATTCATCAATTGTTATTTTACCTTCAGTTGGTAATGTAGCATTATCATAAGATCCATCAGCCTTTTTAGTTTTCCATCTAAAAATTGCATCATTATCTTCTGATCTAATAAATGTTATATTAAAACCTCCTTTGTATATTGGAATATTTACATTTTCAAAAAATCCTAATCCAAAATGAGATAAATTACCAATTGCTTCAAATTTATTTTTAAAATTTGATTCAAAACCATTATTTATTTGATTTATTTCTGATTTTGAATAAGTTATAGTACCTTTAATTGTACTTAATAGACCAGGATATTCAATTTCATCAATCAATTTATTATGTTTTCTAACTTCAATTTTTGAAAATAAAAATGGAACAAAATTATCAATTAATTTTATATTAGCACCATTATCATATGCATTTCCATCAGATTTAGTCAATTTACCAGATATATAAAATTGAAATTTAGAAGTACAAAATCCATCTCCAAAATCTATATTAAATTCAGTTTTTTTATTAGGTTCATTTAAATGTAATTTAGATAATGGATAGAAATTTTTGTATTCAGCTCTTTCAATATCATTTATATATTTTTTGTAATCAGCCCTTTATTAAGGATAAATTTTTTAAATCAAAAGATTTTTTAAAACAAGTAAAATTTTTATAATTTAATTTTTATGATTTTATGATGTCAAATTTTATTTATGTATCAATTTCATTTTTACTTTTAAAATATTCAATTTCAGTAGCATGATCAAGTATAAATTTTGCTGATATTTTTTGATGTTCTAAAATTAATTCCCAATTGAATGTAAATGCATAATCATGAATGAAATATTCAGTTAAATCTTGATATTTACAAATCAAATCAATATAATCTTTTAGTTGATAATTTATGAATTCAGTAATAAAATCTATAGTTAAATTTTGATGTTGAGCAATTTTTTGCCAATTTAATTTATTTTGAAACAATCTCATCATATTAATACTCAATTCATATTTTTCAGATATATCATCCCAATCATCTTTGTTTAATTGATTTTGGTTTCTGATAATGAATAAATCAAATGAACTGTATAGAGCCATTTATTAGGGAGAAAATTTTGTAAAACAACTTTTCTTTGAATTACAAATACAACATTTTGATTTAATTATATTTATATTTTTTAATTTTATTATTTGAATATCTTTAGAATTAGTTTTTTGTTTGCATTTAAGACAATAAATCAACTCCATTTATATAAAATAAATTATTGTAATTTATCTATATCTCCTTTAATTAGTATTATTTCTGCATTTAATTCTTTTATTGATTTATTGACTCCATCAAATAGAAATTTTAGTTCTTTTTCTAATTTTTCTTCTAAATTTTCAACATGTTTTCCAACATTAATTAAAAATTCTAAAATTTTATTTAAATCTTTTTTAGTTTCTGAATAATCACTACCAATTTCAATAATTGAATCTAAAACTTCATCTAATTCTGATTTAACTATAACATCATATTTATTTATACTTGGTTTTACATTAACAATTCTTTTACCGTTAATATTTATATAATTTTTTGATAAACCAATAGCATTTACTA
The DNA here is from genome assembly GCA_030545055.2 of Neoaliturus tenellus. NCBI lineage: Eukaryota > Metazoa > Arthropoda > Insecta > Hemiptera > Cicadellidae > Neoaliturus > Neoaliturus tenellus. The sequence goes on along the minus strand of JAQYXR010000310.1, from coordinate 99,953 downwards.
AATTTTCAGTCTTTTTTACATGACTTTTAAAACTTTTACTAAAATTATTAAAAAATATATTTAATTTAGAATTAATATAATCTTCTTTAATATTAATTGGATGTTTTTTCTGTCTTCCAAACAGATCAAATATATTTTGTGAATCCATATTTATTAAGGATTAATTTATTTATTATGTTATCAAATTTTTTATTTTTATTTAATTCATTTAATATAAAAACACATAAATGGCCACAAATTGGTGGATCATTATAATTTTGAATTTGATTATCATTATAAAATATATTATCTTTTCCTAAATATTTAACTAATTCTATTGGTGGTTTATTAACTATATTTCCATATGAATCAAAATAATATTTAATTTTATCTTTTTTATAATAACAAACCCAATGAGTTCCATTTCCATTAAATGAATCTAAATTTATAATTCCACATTCAAATTTATTAACTTTATTAGGTAATATATCTCTCATAAATACACCTCTAAAATATTTTATATTTTTACACAATTTTTCTAATTCACCTAATGTTAGTGGTTCAAAATTTTTTTATAATTTTGTTTCATATATTTTAATGTTTTTTTATCTAAACCAGATCCTTCTACATTTTTTAATTCATGATCTAACCAATCAACAAAATTTCTAAATTTAGGAATTATAGATTCTTTTACTACTTTTGCTCCTTTTCTAACATTTGGTGTATAATTTTTAACTATAGGTATATTATCAGCAAAATCTAAAATTTCTTTTAGTAATCCACCATTTTTTATTTCTTTTAATTGATTATATGAAAATTCAAATCTTAATCCTTTATTTAATTTTTTATGTTTATTTAGTTTATTAATTTGTCTTTTAGATAATAATATAATATCTTTTCCATTTTTATTAAATTGATCAATATTAAATTGAATTATAACTGATCTTTTATTTTTAAATGCTAATTTTATTTTTGACTTTTGATTATCTGTCAAGTTTATATTTGTTTTTTCCATTTATTAAGAAAAAAATTTATAGTTTTTATAATATAGATTATTATAATTAATAAATAATTTATTAAAATTTTAATCCTACTTCTAAACCCATACCGAATTTTCTTTCATCCACATAGCACCTGATGTTGGTAATGCAATTAATCTTTCACCAATTCCATGATCATTTGATGTTACTATATCCCATGCTTTATCTTGTAAAATTTTATCAGCTATTTCATTTCTAGATTTTGTATCTTTATGATCTCTATAAAATAAATCATGTTCTTTAGCAGCTTTATCTAAATCATTGATTCCAGGATCACTTCTTTTTATTCTTTTATTTAATTTAGTTCCAGGCCCTAGATATTGATAACCAGGTACATGTAATTCAAAAGGTAAATTATTTATAACATCATTTAAAATACCTGATCCATCTTTTAATAATGGTGATGAAATATTTGCCAAAATTCTTTTTAAATACTTAATTCCTTCAGGTTTTTCAATTAATTCATCTAATTTATTTGATATAAAGTCTTTAATTGCTTTCTTTTCATTTAAAAAATTATTATTACCAGCTTTTTCTTGTGCATATATATAATTAATAATATTATCTAATTTATTTAAATCATCTATAAATCTATATTCAATTTTATTTTCTGTATACTGTCTGATTCCTGAACCTTCAATTTCCCCTTTTAATTCCCAAATATGTTTAATTAAATTAATATATTTATCACCTTTACTAGATTTTGGTTTTTTACTATTTGGATCATTATTTTTATAAATTGAATTAGTTTCCCATAAAATCTTTGAATAATTATTTAAATCATCTTGTGTATATAAATTATTATCTGGTTTCTTTTCATAAGTTAACAATCTCCATAATCCATGTGTTCCATTATATTTTTTATCATCAATTATTAAATCATCATTATCAATTACAGTTATTTTATCACCAATCATAAATGCTTTTTTATGTTTATTCCAATATAAACCAAATTTATCATCTTTTGTTCTTGGTAAATATTTTTGTGCTAATGGACCAATAATTTTATCTAATGTTTGAGGTGAAATTAAATTTGGGTCAATAAATGTCGATTCTTCTTGAATTATTGGTTGTCTGATTGGTCTAAATGGAGTACTTGAAGGTAAATTTAATTCTTCAGTTTCTGGTATTGATATATTAGCAAAATTATTAACAACAGGTACCAATTCCATTAGGTTTTTATTTTCATTTAAGACTTCACCAATTTTATTTTCAACTTTACCAATTGCTGATGTTATAGGTTCATATGCTTTTTGTTTAATTTTTTCATAATTATCTTCAATTTTAATTTGATTTTTAAATTCTTTTATTAATTTTTTTTCAATATCATCTAATTTTTTAGCTTCATTAACAGATATTTTATCCATTTATTACAAAGAAAAATTTATGTTCAACACAAATCATGTTAACACAAACATAAATCATATTAACACAAACACAAATCATGTTAACACAAAAACAAATCATGTTAACATAAATATAAATCATGTTAACACAAATATAAATCATGTTAAACACAATTCATTTTACTTTATTTCTGTAATTTTCATTAAATATATAAATACTAATGAAATAAATAATACTAATAAAATAAATATTCTATCAATTATTGACTCAAATATACAACAAGCCATTATCATTATTTAATATCAGAAAAATTTTTCATATATTTTCCATCATTTGATTTTTTCAATAAATTAATAGTTAAAAATCCATAATCTTCTTTCCAACAATCATTACAAATAGTTTTAAATTTATTAAATTTTATATCTGATCCAACAAAATTATTATATATTTTTTTCATATAATGTTCATTTTGTTTAAATATGCATAACATATTTAAATTATTTCTAATTAATTGCATATCAACTTTTGAATAACATTGTGATAAATAAATACATGATATATTTTTATGTCTACCCATTATAAAATATTCTTTAATTTTATCTTGTTTTTCTAAAATACAATCATCAAAAACTACTAATGAATTTGGTTTACATTTATTTAGTGGAATCATATCATTACATAAAAAATAAGAAATTTGTTTATTAATATTTGATTCTATATTTTTAAATCTTTTTGTAATAATTTATAAGATGGTTGTTCTAATGATTTACTAAAAATATATAAATTTGAATATGGAATTAATCTTTTGTAAATAAAATTTAATAATAATGTAGTTTTACCAGATCCACTTGTTCCTATAATTAATAATCTAATAGGTTGATCATTTTTATTATTTTTATCATATGATTCTAATTTTATATTATCTTTTTTTTCTAAAAATTTCTCCATTTAAATAAGATGAAATTATTTAAAATAATTGGTCATTCATCCAAAATAGAATTAAGATTAGAACATCCAATACATTTAGATGGAAAATATAGTATTGGTTTAAGTGGATTTTATTCAGATAATTTTATATCAAATATAACAAATGATTATAAAAACTGTTATGGATATTCTATTAAAGATGAAGATGATAAAATTATAGATCAATATTTTGATATAAATAAAGGAAATTATACAATTGAAGAAATAAAAAATATTTTTATTAATAGTTTAAAAGAATTTAAAAAGAAAATTAATAAATTTGATGAAAATGATTTTATACTGAAAAATGATGGACCATATATTATAATAAAATCTCCTGTTAAAATTATAGTAACAACAATTATAATTGATTTATTAGGGTTAAATAATAAAATAATTGAACCAAATGTATTAACAAAAGGAATAAAACTACCAAAAATTAGACCTTTTGATGTTATTGAAATACATTGTAATTTAGTTGATCCTAGTTTTGAAAATCATAAAGATCATTCACATTTACATAAAGAATCAGAAATTCTATATTCATTTTATCCAAATGTTGAATATGGATCAAAAATTAGTGAAAACCCAAATGAAATTGATTATATTCCTTTAAAAAATATAAATAAAATTCAAAATATTGTAATATCTATTCAAGATAGTGATGGAAATCTAATAAATAATGAAAATATTAAAAGTATTGTATATTTAAGATTAAAACAAAATTTGTAATATAAAATCTGTCTACATAAATAATAAAACAATTGATTTAATTACAATAATTTTATATTTAATAATAAATTAATTTAGTAAACAAAATAATCCTTGGTTTAAAGTAAAAGATATTTGTAATATTTTAAAATATAAAAATTCTAGAAAAGTTGTAATTGATAATGTAAAAGAAAAATATATAAAACTTAAAAAATATCAAGTGTAACCAACAGTTACACTTACATAATGATGATAAATTAATTTATATAAAAATTATAGATGTCACAAATTAAGACACCCTAGAAATTGATGTACAAACATGTTTTCAGATGCCCTAAAACAGGGCGTCAATAAAATAGATAATAAAACAATATTTATTAATGAATCTGGTTTATATTCATTAAATTTAAAATCAAAAAAGGTAGATAAACAATAAGGATAAATATAGATGATGATAAATTAAAATTTATAGATTTTTTTAGAGAAGACAATTTGTCCCCCCTATCATATAATGAAAAACATACAAAACTTATTAAAATTAGGTAGGACCCAAAATGGGTCCCACATAAATTATAATATTTATTTTAAAAAATTTTAAAGAAGGTAACCTTATTATACAATAAAAACTTAAGGGTAACAAAACGTTACCCTCCTTAAACATTCAAAAAATATTCATAAAGATAATAAATCATATACAAATTTGAGACCCGTCTTAAAGACGGGTCTTACTTATAATGATAATAAAGTAAAATTTATAGATATTTTTAGGGGAGGCGATTTGTCCCCCCCTATCATATAATGAAAAACATACTATTTTTATTAAAAAAATTTTGTTTATATTTATTAATTTTAAAATTAAAAAAGAATCAAAAAATTTAAAAATAGATTAATAAATATTTTAAATGAAAGAATCAAAACAAATATAAAAATTTAATAATAAATTATTAAATATATTTAAATTTATTAAAGAAAATATTTAAAAATATACATAAATTATAGTATAAATTCAATATTATATGGTTATAAATTATTAATATAATTTTGATCATTTTCTTTAAAACTTTCTTTAACATAATTTCTTATTATATTTATAAATGGTTCTATTATAAAATTAAACTTATAATAATATACAAAATAATTTTTATATTTAAAAAGATATATTAAAAATTTATTTGATATTTTAGTTTTAAATAAATATAATTTTATATCAAAATCATTATTTATTAATTCTTTTGGAACAATTAAAATTTCCATTTATTTATAATTTTTTTTACCCCCAAGGTAATGTATCAATTTTATTTTCACAAATAAATCTTTTGTCATCTCTATTACTTAAAGCTAATTTATTTATTGTAATTGTATATAGTTCATGTTTAAAACTTCTAATACAAGTCATTTCTCTATATTGTTCTTGATCATCAAATAAACATTTCTTAAAATCATCCATATGTAATGTTTTATCAACAACACTTTTCTTAAGGGGGGTCATGAGGTTGAATTTTGAAAAAAAATCATTTTTTAGTTTATTTCATATTTTTGTTCCCTGATTAATTACGAATTATTTCGTGCAAATTTCATAAAAATAGGTCAAAGCAAACAGTTTTTATTTAATATTATATAGTCGTATGTTCAGGGGATTTTCAGCACTTTGAGTGAGGTTCCGCGCGCAGTGTATGGAAATAATCGCGATTTTCCGAAAGTTTGTTTTTTTAACACGTATGTACCTTTTTCTCAAAAACGGTTAAAGATAGGATCCTGAAATTTTTACCACACTTTCAAATCACCTATTTACACATATTTATAACATTTCATAAAGATAAAAACCAAAACAATATAATTAACCTCATTACTACATTATAATTTTTGAAATTTTTTAATATATTAACATAATTTTTTACTGTGTTTATAATTTTTAACACAAATCAACCAAATGTTATAAATATTTGCATAATAGTATGATCAATACACGGTAAAAATTTCATTCTGATATCTTTTATGGATCCTAAGAAAAAGGTACACAAAATTAGTGAAATTAACATGGCGGAGATACAACCTCATGAACCCCCTTAATTCCTTTACATTTTACAGGATTTTTATTATTAAATTCATAACTATATAATTTTGATCTTAAACCACAATATTCTTCTAATATTTCACCATTTAACTCATCTTTAAATTTACCAATTATTTTTTTATTCTTTTCACTATAGCATTCATGTTCTTTCTTATAATCACTTGTATCAAATTCATTAATATTTTCTTTAATAATTTTATATGGATCTTTTTTAAACTCTATAAAATAACTGTCTGTGTCCATATATAATAACCTTATATTTGGATCAAACTTCTTTAATTTTTCATAATAAAATTGATACATATGTAATTTTGATAAATCAAGTACTGAAAATCCTATATAGATTGGTTTATCAAACTTAACCTTTTCTTTTATCATATGTGAAGCAATACAGTCTTTATCAAATATACTAAATGTTTTAAAATTAGGTTTTTTTGCTTGTTTTAATGAAAACTTTTCGTCACCTAATTTGATATCACATCTATTTCTAACATTTTCCATAGTTTTTCCAAAAACACTATTATTCATCAATTTAAAAAAGTCTTTTTCAAAATCTGATGTTGATTTGGATCTTAATTTGGTATTTAATTCAATATATTTTTTCATATAATCATCTTGATCAAATGCTATAACTCTATTAACTTTCTTTAATTTTAATCCTTTTTGTAGATAATATTTTAAGTTTCTTGAATGAATAACATAATCTTTTTTATCAAATAATGTTGTGCAAAGTTTATTATTATAATGTTCAGGTGCTAATGGTAAATCTTTATGATCATCATATAATTCAATAGGATATTCTAAATCAACATCTAATATGTATCCATATTCAGCATTTTCATCTAATTCTAATATTGTTTCTTCCCATTCATTTAATGTATATGTATTAGGATTCATCCATGTTATATCTTTATAAGGTAATTTTTGACTTAAAGCCCATCCATATAGATTATTTGCATCTATATATAACATATAATTTTCAGGTTTTGTTTTATCATAATTTTTTGTATATTTATTGTTTGCTTTACAATATCTAGTTATACATTGTGAAATACCACCTCTAATACCTTTTTCAATCATTAAATACATATTATAATCACTTATTAATTCTAGTTTAATTTTTGTTAATTTTAACATAGAATCCCAAGCTAATGATGGTGATGTTAGATAATGTGCTGGATCTAATTGATAATTTTTCAAACAAACAGATCTAAAATTTTCAAATATATCAGCTAATAATAATACATCCTGAATATTATACAAATCTGAATAATTACCTAATGTTTTTATTTTTAATTTATTCCAAACTTTTATATAATGTTTATAATCATCATCACTTATATTTTCATTAGTTAAACAACTATAAAATTGATCTTTTTCTAATATTTTATCATAGTTTAATTTTTCAACATTATCAATAAATTCATATGGAAATATACCTTTAGAAGTTAATATTTTTAAAGTTTCATCATCATATTCAATTATATCATTTTCTTTTATAAATTTCTTTATATGCTTAAATTCTTTAAGATTTTTAGCTAATTTTTCAATTGATGTAGCCATAAATCTAAATGTATCTACAAATGAGAATTTTATAAATTTTCTAGGTTTATCACCTTCAAATTCATAACCATAACCAGAATTTACTGAATAGTTTATATATTTTTCATCTGTATTAGCTAACAAATCAATTTTACCATATTTTTTGGCTAATTCTTTTATAAACAAATGTGTATCATAATTTGAACTATTATGACAGAATATAGGAATACTTTGAGGGAATTTTAGATTTAAATTACAATTTAAATGTGCAGCACCCCTAAATTTTCCTGTTAAATGGCAATGATCTCTTACTTTTATTCTTTTATCATCATCAAAACCACTATTTTCACAAATATGACAAATATTAGTTTTTTGATAATTAATTTCTTCTTCATTAGTTAAATTCATAGGCTTTTTATTTTTCGAATTATATTTTTTAGCTATATTTTTTGAAATTTCATCTAAATATTCAAATAATTTATTTGGTACATTTATTAATTCTTCTTCATTTTTTTGCTCTATAACAAATAGGTTTATACATTTTATTAGTTACTCTAGATACTAAATAGATTGTAAATCCATATGGTATATGTTTTTTAATTTTATTTGTATATGAGCAATTTGGATTATTTTTACAATTATCAATCTTTTCTAATATACTTTCAAAATCCATATAAATTACATATGGATGTTCAAACTTTTTGTAATAGTTTTTAAAACTTACTTTTTGACCAGGAAATGGCATTATAGGTCTACAAGGTTCTAATGATTTACATATTTCTAAATGATTATTCAAGTCTTTATTTTTGTAGAAATGAGTCAAACATCTTCTACAAATATATTTTTTTGTTTTATGTTTTGATAATTGAGAATATACCAATTTATTTAAATCTGTTATTAATATATAATGACAATTATTACCAATTTTATAATATAATAAATCAATTTCTAATTTTACATTATAATATTCAGATATTTGTAATGGCACTATTTTTTCATCTTCATCAATTCTATAAATATTTATTGACATTGATGGATAGTTATATTTAGAGTCAAACGATCTTTTTTCAAATAATTTAATATCTTTTAATGTTATTGGATAATCAAAACCTTTAAAAATATCATCATTTATATATTTTTGATATTGTTTAACTCTTTCAGCATGTTCATTTGGTTTATCAATAGCACATCTAATTGCATAAATAAAACAATATTCATCTTTATTTTTAAAATTTACACAACATTTTTTATTCTTAATTTCATTTGGTAATTCTATATATGATCCAGCATTTAATGAATTATTTTTAGATAATTTTAGATTTAATTCAACACATCTTTTTAATGACCAACCAGAGCCTTTTGATGGTTGATTTAGTTGTTCTCTAACTATTAATTTCTTAAATTGATCATCAATAAAATCATCTACATTTAAAATATCTGAACTTTTTATGCAAAAATACATATTACTATTTTGAATATCACCATTTATTAATTTTTTTTCATATTCACATTCTAAAGCCATCTGTCCTTTAATATTTTTAAATTTTTGTTTTTCTATCAATTTTTTTATTTCATTTCTTTGAGTTTCTAAATAATCATTAATATCTAAATCATCATTTGAATTTGTTAAAATATAATCTTGAAAATATCCTTTTAATGACGAAGCTTCTTGAATATTTATTATATTTTCTTTTGGAATTGGTCTATTTTTAAAATAATCATTTAATAATCCAATTAATTCTCTTCTAGTTTTATTAACAATTTTAATACTATTTTTAATTGCTAAATTTTGAATATATTTTAATGATCTATATTCTAAATTATTTGGATTTTCTTTAATTTTGTTTAATCTTTTAATTAGTTCATCTCTAGATAAATTTTCATAATTTCTGACAGATAATTTTTTTGCAATTTCATTTAATTTTTCAATATTAAATAATTAATAATTTGTAAGATCAAATGTTTCTTTAATATTTGTTAATTCATCTAAAGTTTTATTTTTATAATTATATATATTATTATTTTTACACCAATGTTTTAATTCAAATATTTTATTATCATATTTTTGTTTATTTAATAAATGTTTAGTTGAGTTATAATGTCTATCATAATTTTTATATAATATATTTTTATTACAGTAAGGACAATTAATATTTTTATTTGTTCGTTCCATTTATTAGAAATAATTTTTACTTAGAAATAAAACTCTTAAAAATATGAGAAGTTTTTCCACTTTTTTCTAGGTAATTTATAGTTTAAATTGTATTTTTTCAATCAATAATCAACTTTTCACAAGTTAATTTAAATTTTCTAGAGTATTTTTTCAATAAAATCAATAGTTGTATTTTCATAAGTCAATTTAAGTTTTCTATAGTATTTTTTCAATAAAATTTAAACTTTTTTAAAACAAGTAAAATTATTATTTTTATCATATTTTTTAATTTTCTAGTTTTGTTATATTTTTGTCATGAATTTTAGTTTCTAAATGTCTTAAATAATTATTAGTCCATTTAATATTTCTTCCACATTCACAAAATTGTGGTTTTAAAAACATTTCTCTAATACATTGTATACAAATTGCATTTTTTCTATCTTTACTATAATGATAATTATTAAAATTTGAAATATCTTTAATTTCTTTACATTTATGACATTGTTTTTCATTTAATTCAATAACTTTAATATTATCATATAATTTTTTATAATACAAATCCTTACATTCTTTACAATAATGATATAACCCATCTTTAGTATTTTTATCTTTATAAAATTTAGATATATCTTTATATAATTTACACCTTTAACATTTCTTTTCCATTTATATAAAATAAAATTTACAAATTGGTTTTTTTCAATTCATATTCATAAAAATTTCCAATAATATCTTCATTATTTTGATCTTTTATACTATATGTAACTGGATTTGTATTATTAATTTTAGAAATTATAAATATTTCTCTAGACCAATTATTTTTATATTTATTAGAAAATGTTGATTTTTTATTTCCAATTCTAACTCTATCATTTATTTTAAATTTTGATTTGGTTATTGTTTTTGGTGGTTTATATTTAAAAACAGTATCTAATAAATCCTTTTCATTATTTTTATTTACTTCAATTGGTTTCATTTTAATTGTTGAATGATATGAGTTATTATATTCTTTAACAATTTTTGGTAAAATATTTATCCATCTATAATTTTTATTGATTTCAAATTGTATTTTCATTTTTTCATTTTGTGTTCTATTATACCTTTCTATTATACTTGATTTTTCTTCATTTTCTGTATGATACAATTTAATATCATATTTATTTAATATTTCTTTGAATTCTTTATTGATAAATTCTAATCCTTTATCTGTATGTAAAAGATTAGGTGATTTATGATTAATTTTAATTGCATCATTAATTATTTCTTCAAATGCTTTAGAAACTGTTTTTCCATCTTTTTTCTTTAATGGTTTTGACCAAACATATTTTGAGAAAGTATCTATCACATTTAACATATATTTATAACCATCATTTTCTTTTTCATAATTTTTCATTATAATTAAATCTGCTGCCCATAAATCATCAATACCTAATGTAATTATTTTTCTTTTTAGAAATTTCTTTCTGATTGGAGCATGAATTTCATTTGCTTCAATTATTTGTTCATTTTTAGTTAATTCTTTTTAATTATAGGTTTAACTTCTTTTTTAAAATTTTACTTTTATTTGTTTTACAAATTAAACATTTAGTAGCTATTCTATATAATCCATTTTTCATTTCAACAATTTGTGGATTATTATTTTTAGTTTTTTTCTTACACTTGTGACAATGAATTGGTTCATTCATTTATATATAAAAAATATTTTATACATAAATGAATTGAATCAATTCATTTATGTATAAAATATTTTTTAATAAATGGATATGTGTTATAGATGTCATAATCAAACTAATTTTACTATTATTGGAAATTGTGTAGGATGTAATATATGTAAAAGAATTATTTATGAAAAAAAGATTAAGAGAAAAAGTAATAAGAATAAACATCTTAAACATATTTTAAGAGAATTTAACCATTTTCAACCATATAAAACACACCAATTAATTAATGAATTATATATTTTATGTATTTCCAATCATTTTGAAATAACACCTAAGAATATAAAATTATTTTTAAAACAAAGGAATTATACAAATTGGATATTTTACTATCAATTTTTAAACAAAATATACAATATTAATTTTGAATTGAATCATGAAGATAAAGAAAAAATTACACTAGTTTTTAATAAATATTTATGTTTTAAGAAAAGTAATATATCATATAAAAAATTATTACCAATGATTTTTAAATATTTAAATATGGATTTTTGTATAAAACCTAATTATGATGATAACTTTTTAACATATCTATCACAAATGAATTTGTAATATTTTTTCCCTATATAAATGGATCTGTTAGAAGAAATTAATAATATTGGAGAATTAAGATTTAAAGAATATAAACCATTAAAAAGTTTAAATTTAAATGAAAAATATAAAATTGAAAAATTTGAAAGAATTAAAGATAAATATGGATATACAATTATTAGAAAAATGTAAAATACATTTACCAAAAAGATTTATTAATATAATTGATGATAAAACTATTAAAGAATTAAATAAAAAAGATTTAAATTTAATTGTCACGGCTTTTAAGACTTTTGATGATAAAGAAACTGCTTTAGTTAAATTTGAATAATTATTTTGGTATAATTGTATTGATAATAAATTTTAAATCATCTTGTAAAAAATTATAATTTTACTGGTTTTAAAAAACTTTTTATTCTGTAAATAATTTCATATAAATTCATGCATATTTATTAAAAATTTCATTAAATTTGCATATTTTTATGATAATTTAACAAAAGCTGAAAATTGGCCAAAAAATGGCAAAAATATTGCATAATTGTACTGAAAAACTATGGAATTTGTTTGATTTTTGATTGTCTCCAAAAGTGTCCCTAGGAACCCCATAGTACTATCTACTATATATATATATATATATATATATATATATATATATATATATATATATAATATATATATAAATATATATATATATATACCCCCCGTCGAAGCAGACCTGCGTACTCAGCGAATTTCCAAATTAGTAATATTAATTTTGACCAGCTAAACTTGTAAACAAAATTTCATCACGAGCTCATAAATAGGGAAATAAATGTCTATTCTCATTAAGATAAATATAGGGAAAGAGTATGCAGATATGCTGCATGGGGGACACTAAAAGTAGGTTTTTAGCATAGAAAAAATTTATTTCGACCATATAAAGCCATATAGTAAATTTCATCAATATCTGTCCATAAATAAAAGAGTTTGCCTATTCTCCATGTGATTAACATGGGAAAAGAGTATGTAGGTTTGCTGCCATGATAAGTACAAAAACCAAGGTTTTTGTACCTTAAATGGATAAATATCAACCAAATGAAGCTAAATACCAAGTTTCATCAAAAATATTTGTTAATAAGTGAAATATTAACACATCCAAATCCTCCATAAGATTAACATTGGAGCCCCAAAGACAATGACTGTATTTATACTTTGTAATAGGCTATCTCGGTAACCAATGGAGATAGAACAAAGCTTCAAAATACTAAATTGTGTGTTTTTTGAGCTAAATCCAATGGTCAAAATAAAAATTTAAATTTTTAAAATTTACATATGAAAAATGCAAAAAACCATTTTTGGGGTACAAAACCCCCCAAAACTACTCCTTCCGGTAGGTCGATATGTCTGGTTTTCGAACTCATCCGAATAAACGTAGGATTACACATCTCTACCAAATTTGGTGTCGATCGGACCATTTTTACGAGAGTTACCGTGTCTAGGGACATATATATATATATATATATATATATATATATATATAATATATATATATATATATATATATATTATATATATATATATTCACCTAGATCCCCCGTTTGTGGTCCAGGTATCAATCTACATTCAATTGTGGTCCACGGGTTTTTCTCATGTATTTTTAAAATGTAATGGTATATATAATTTTTTTAGTGTATTCATGCTTAAAAAGACCTTTTTATTAATGTATATAGTTTTTATGTATATATATTCATTTAATTTCTCATAATTTCGTCTGTCACTTCACATTCAATTGTAGTCCACCGCCATTGTATAAAGTCAGGCAGCAAAATACCACTGATTGTGGTCCAGTGCGTACATCACTTTTCCAGCGATTGTAGTCCAGTTTATATATTTCAATTGTGGTCCATTTGCAACGATGCCATATTTCATAGCCCTCAAGACTGCAATTAACCTATGTGATAACGTATTATCATTTGTCTAGCTATCTGTCAATCTGAGTTTGAATTTCAAACTTTTTTCGAAAAAAATACTTTAGACTAGTTATTTTTTAATAACTTATTACATTTTTGTACGAAATGTTAATTATTATTTTTTGTTTGGTAATTTGAATATGAATATGAAAGAAAAATATTTATAAAAACGTTATTGTCAATGCGTGGTAAATTTTATCATTAATTAATAATAATATTTAAATTTTTATGATAATTTTATAATATTTATAGCAACAGAGCCCGTTGTGGTTAAATACAACGGCCTCTATGGAAAAATAGTAAATACATGCTTTATTTCCTGTGAAATTCCTTAATGGTTATTTGATTCATTTTCAAGAAAGAAATTGTTAAAAAATAATTTTCTAATACAGGAGGATAATAAAAAAAATTAAATTAAATGTATTTAATTACATAGTATTTTTATAATCAACATTCATTGTAAATACTTTACCTGATTTTTTTAAGTTTTTTATTACTTAACAATCTCCCTTTATATTTGCTAGGGATAGTTTTAATTGTGATGTTACAATTTACTTTCGTCCCTTTCCTCATTATTCAAAAGTTATTTGGAAAAAGCTAAGCAAACTCCAAATTTATAGTGGTGAGAAAATGCTGAATTAGAGATATTTTTATTAAACTTTGTAGAACTAAATATACAGTTCTATTGGCCCGTTTTTATCAATTAATGGTTTGTTGGAAAGTTTTGTCTGTCTAGATATGCAAATAATTTTGAAAGTCAATATAAAATAATTAATATTAATTTTTTTAAGTTTTACTGTGTAAACATAAGTATGACCTAAGTAAGAAATACATAAAAATTGCTTCATTTTAAAAGTTAATTATACTTCTTTGCAATGGTTATAGTTTTTTTGCAATTATACTTTTGGCTGTCTATTACCAGTATTTCATAGAACTTCATAGCAGTAATTTTTTGGAAATTATATTCTCTTTCAGGATATAACAATGTACTTTAGTCGATTTCTTCATCAATAAAATTTTTTTTTGCTAAAAACTAAGCAACCTCAGATACATTTTTATTAAACTTTTTACAGTTTTAACTTCTTTACAGTGTAAACAAAATCTACAGTTCCACTGGACCGATTTCATCAATAAATGGGTCGTTGAAAAGCTTCATCCGTCTATGTGTAAATAATTATGAAAGTTTGATACTTTTAAATATCAAACACATATTAAATATTTTGTAAATATTCATGGTGAAATATTACAAACACATGTATACAAGAAAAATATTCAAATCGGGGTTTTCACATTCATTTAATTGGAGAAAAATATTTTTCACCCGTTAGTGAGTGTTTCCAAGAATTTCATAATACCTTTTTCTGGGAAAATTAATTTTTTCGGAATATTACCATCTAATTTAGTTGATTCTCTCACTATTTAAAAGTTATTTGCTAAATACTAAGCAACCTTCGAGTTTATGCCTATATTGATGAGAAAATAATGAGTTAAAGACATTTTTATCAAACTTTGTAAAACTAAATCTACAGTTATACTGGATAGATTTTATTAATAAATGAGTTGTTGAAAATCCATGGAGAGGTGCGAATAATTATGAAAGTTTCATTTTTTAAAGATTTATGGTGCAAAAGTAAAATCACATGTTTGCTATAAGAAATATATTTAAAATGGCCTTATTTTATAAGTGTATTGTATTTATTGGCAAGTTTAGGCTTCCTTCATCAGTATTTTATAGAAAAATTGCATAATAGCTGTTTGTAGGAAATTTTATTCTGTTTCAGAATATCTCCATTCACTTTGATCAATTACCTCACACTTTAAAAGATATTAAAATACTAATTACAATAATAAGCAACGTCCAAAAAGTCACTAATATCTGACTAATTTTATTGTAATTTATGATTTTTTAAATTCTTTTATCGTATTTCTGTAAACTTTGATCAAGTTACTTCCCTTTTAAAATCATACGTAAAAAGCAATACAATCTATACATTTATGTCTTAAAACAGTTATGTAATTGGTGTGCCGGTATGCATCATCTGTTAATTTTAACATGTATTAAAGAAACTAGTGTATGTGTTGCTCGAAATCGATCAATTTATTTTAATACAGTACAAATGTTACTTTAGCTCTAAATCAATGACATCCGACTAATCCAATAATGTGAATATCTGTTATCACCAATAACTACACGTGTTTACAGCTGATTATTAACAGATGTTTAAAATGCTTTATTCAATCCCAATGTTATTTTATTAGGAAATTTTGAGATTTCAATGGTGGTAGGGTCTTTATTTTCAGTCCGATTACATCAGTTTTTTGGCGGAAACAACTACAGACCAAGCCCTATCCAACGACACCAAAAACTTGAAAATCATTTGAAATTGTAGGAGGAGTTCTCAACACACAAAAAAAAAAACCCTTAGCGTAGTAAAAAAGTGTACCTAGATATAATACCTGCTGTGTGGCTGGTAATTTAACAGCTGATTGTTGTATTGTCATTTCCTTACTCTATTTTTACTCTATTTACGTCCTCCCCAAAATTGGGGTTTTGTGATTGCCAAGTTTTGTACAGGAAATCCCCTATTTTAATGTTGATTTTGGTTTATTTCAAATGTTAAAAACTTTTTATTCCTTGGCATTTTTCAATCCCTACAATCAGTGATCGTCTCTCTGCCCTTCATTATCTGAGCCAATGAAAATTATATTTAACTAGGGTTGTGCAAGTACTGGAGCATCGAGTATTTTTTTTCGAACAAACTTCATAATAGTCGACCCTACTTGATGTTTTGGAAAAAGTCGTTAGATCGTTTTATATCTGACGTATGAAGTGAACGTTTACAAACATATTCGTACATAAGGAGTAAATGTAACCCTTAACCAGATTAAAATTCTTTTCTAATTCATATATATATTTTTAAAAAACCCGTTTAGTTTTGTTATTATAATTAACTTAAATTTACATTTAAATAAATGACATAGGTTATGTTTCATTGTATACATTGGATATGACTACCCTTTCGATCCATGTGAGAAAGAAAATAACTTCAAATGACGTTATTAAAACTAAATGTCGGTTACACGATCATCACTGCCTCCTTTTGCTTGAGAAGTATGGTGTAAGTATATGGATTAAAATCAGTACTATAAAACATCTATCTATCCTTCTTATTTCTATAAGGGTTTCGTCTGTTACGTCCCTTTTCCTTTTGACCTACTGAACCAATATTTAAGATTGAGGTGTCATTTTAAAGCTTAGGATATACCGCAGTGACGAATCGTAATTAAAAAGGTCATACTGTTTCGGCCTTCGCCCCCCTCGCCTTGATTTATTTCTAGAGGGCGCTTTAAAATGTTGACCAACTTTTATTGCACGTTCTATAATGTGAATTGTAATTTAACAGCTGATTACCTTCAGACGAATTTTAAAAACCAGATTGTAACGGTATCAAAATTTATAATAAAATATTTAATTTAAAATAACAATAGCGTACAAAATAACGAACGGAAAATGGCAGATTAAAATAAATAAACAATTAAATGAGTATATCTATAGTCAACGTCAAGCTGAAGAAATTTATTGCCACTTAAAAAAAATCCGACATGGGCGGGAAATGATCCGACGTCACACTAGTGACGGGAGAAATGGAAAGATGGCTGAAAAAAGTAGTTCGTTATAAATAATTCAAGGAAAATTATTTAAATGATTATTTAGACAAAGATTAATTTCTCAAGATAAAATAAATAAGTAATAATTATATTTAAACAAATACATAAACTAAATTTCTTATACAGATACAAAAATAATTAATTTGAGAGTACGCCTGCCAAATTTTCCTACGCGATACCTTGTGGAGAGAAGAGCTCGCTTCTCGTTCTTGTTCTCGATGCATGGTTTTGGATAATGCCGGTGGCATAAGTAGTTTACTGTGGCGATTATTAAAAGTTAATTCAGTTTTAGTTCATGGAACTTTGCAAATAGATAGTGAAAGTTAATCATCGGTGGTTTAATTTGTTGACTGTAATTTGTTCAATTTTATAAACTGTGCACAACAATATATTTCCATTGTAATAAACATGTGAATTTAGAATCAAAGTGTGCTTTCTTGTTTAGCCTAGAACCTCAACGCTGTCCCACCAAATTACCCGCTAACGACCCTGAGAAAAGAGGACAATATTTAAAGTAGCCTACAGTCGATTTATCAGTTTAATTTAAATTAAAACGAAAAGGAAAGGAGAACGTTACAAGATAGTAAACAAAAATAGATATCTGTCACTTCATAATCAACATTCACGTACTGTAGGTGAGTTTCACTCATATAGGATCATAAAATGCGCAATTTGCGCACGGGCCACCTCGTCTATCTTCTTATTTCTATAAGGGTTTCGTCTGTTACGTCCCTTATTCTCTTGACCTACTGAACCGATTTTTAAGATTGAGGTGTCATTTTAAAGCTTAGGATATACCTCAGTGACGAATCGTAATTAAAAAGGTCGTATTTTTTCGGGCTTCACCCCCTTGCCTTTGATTTATTTCTAGAGTGTGCTTTAAAATGTTGACCAACTTTTATTGCAAGTTCTTTAATGTGAATTGTAATTTAACTGCTGATTACCTTCAGATGAATTTTAAAAGCCAGGTAGTAAACAAAAATAGATTTCTGTCACTTTATAATCAACATTCACGTACTGAAGGCGAGTTTCACTCATACTGTATCATAAAATGTGCAAATTTGCGTACAGGCCACCTCGTATTCATTAATTATTTACTTTGAAAATATATTAAATGCTCAAAATGTATTGTAGAGCAAGAATTTGATGATTATCATTTATATAACTGTTGATTCATTGATTATTTATAGTATAGATTATTTATTCATAATTTTCACCATTTTTCAAATATGAAAAACAAATCATTTTTTTAAAATACGAACCCCTTATTTGTATGTCATTTTTAGGTTGAATAAATAGTTTTAGTTTTAAGAAATGTTTAGGGCCTATGAATTGACATTAGTCTTTAAACATCGGGGCCGCCCTGAGGGCGGGGCGATCGGTGCGGCCACCCCGGGCGCCACAACCAAGGGGTGCCGCGGCCATGGGGAAATCCTCGTTTTATAAGGCTCAAACACTTCACAAAAATTGTATAAAACAGGAAAACTTAAGATAATTAAAATGACGATACATATAAATTAGAATGACTGCTCATAGAAATAATATATTTGTTATTTTATTTGTCTTTGATAACACCATTCTATATTCACACTGCTGCGTTAGACCTACTTGAACCTCTCAGAGATTACAATATTGTTACGGTTGCAATGATGACTCCAGTTAAACATTTTTCTTGAATCACGACCCTTTTAGTAAAAATAATTATGCTGTTTTAATATGGTATTCAATCAACAGTTAGGATTTTTGAGGTGCAGGTTGTCTTTGGTTATAGCGTGTGACAGTCAACATAACCAGAATCAGACCCAGACCTTGAGAATAACAAGATCCAAACTTTCACTGCCTGTATCTCAGAAACTTTTCAGTAAAATAAAAAATGCACATGAGTGTTCTAAAATGATTATTTGGAAACATTTTGCTCATAACTTACACATAAAAAAATTTTTATTTTCCATTGAAATATTGTCCAATGTTATTCTTATTAGACTAAAAATGAACTTCAATTGCCCATACCTCCTTAACTGTATGAGGTTACAAGGCAAATATCAAATAATCAAAATATCTTAAAATTATATGTACAATCCAAAAATAACATAAAAAATTGGGCGTTCGTATTTAAAAATTTTCAGTGTGCCACTATATGGTAAAATTGGCGGAAAAATTTAAGAATTGGAATACACACACCTAAAAGCAATATGAAAAAGTAAATGGGACGGTGGCGACGTCCTATAATCCCGCTACTTGGAGGTCACGAATTGTGGATAGTTATAAAGCGATGGCTTGTGGATGCGATATTCCCTAGTGGGGATTTACGTCCGCACTAGTGAATACTAGTTCATCCATAAAGACCATCCTGATAATTAGACCAATTCGTATATGAGGTTGAAATTGTGGATCGGATCCCACGGTAAACTGTAGGTCCATAGATACCATTAGCCGTTGGGCTATTTAACAGCCCTGCCTAAGGAGAATGTCGGCCTTAGTCAGTAACAAGACTACAAGATCGCGCCACAATCATCCTACATTCATCTCTCATTCATATTCAGGTTAAAATACCCACTATGTGAGGTCCCTGTCACAAAATAGTGATATAGTGATGGGGTCCCCCATAACCAGAATACTGTCAGATATGGAATAAAAAGTAAGCTATTGGATCAGTTTAAAAAACTCACTCATATACATAAATAGAAAATAATCTTACCATCATATTTCAAACACGTCATTACTTTATTACTATTATCTTTATTTCATTCATAAAAAAATCATTTTTCGCACACTAATATTATGTAAAAAGAGTGTGAAACTCACGAGTTTATTGAGTGGAGCCTACTACACTCTGGCTTTTTATTTTATGTAGGCTGGAGTGATCCTCATTAAATTTTGCTCGATCATAGTATTCATCAATGGGAAGTTATAAAACTGAAATGGTCTGAATTGGACATTACGGCCTTTTAAAGTTATCATGTTATTTTAATAGAAGAAATAAATATTTTATTTGGGTTTTTTACTGAGTGTTGATTGTACAGCTGTTATTAGGATCACATTTAACTGCAGACTGTTTACTATCAGTTGTTCGTAAATACAGTAGTTTTCTGTGAAATTGTTGTTTTGTTTATTTTAATGGTTTGTTTACCTTCGTACGTGAATGAAATGCCACGTTAGCGGAGAGGAGGTGCAAATCTTTGACGACGCACCATTTAATATCTAACATATTTAAGAGAAAGCCCTCACTCATTCATCACTAATTCTCCTCATCTTCCCGACTATCTAGAGTGCTTAAATTTGTTATACTAATTCTTTAGGCCTAATATAGGAAAGTCTGGCTATTTTCATATTAATATTCACTAATAGGGCTCCGCCTCACACATCTCCAAAGTTACCATATGTTATACTTATGGAAGCAATATTTTCATATTGGAACAAATGATTACGTTTATGAATATTATTTCTATAAAAAATAGCTGTTTTATTTAAAGTACTGCGGGGAGATTGGTAATTAGAGAATTATACAGGGTGAGTTATTCATGCCACCCCCCGAATTTTTAAGGCATTTCTTAATCGACTCAACTGCCACCGAACATTATTGATTAGCTTTTACTTCTTTTTGATGTGGTTCACATTTTTTGACACTATCTTGGTTCCGCCACATTGGAATGAAGTTTTATTTTTCAAAGTAAAGGTAGGGTTGAAACCCATAATTTCAAAGTATTTCTTTGCGTTGAAAACAATGCCGCGATCCGTTTTCAACTATCTGTTTTCGTTCTTAAGATATTAACAGTTTTTAGTACCAAATTTCAAAAAGAAAAAATTTGAAAATCCCTTGTTATATTAAATTTGTTAAAGAATGTCGACTTTTTATAAACATATATCCCACATAAAAAAGAAGTACTTCTTTTTAATGGGGTTTACATTTTTGGTCGCCATCTTTGATCCGCCATATTGGAAAAACTTTTATTTTTCAAATGTAAACGAAGGGTTATAACCCATCATTTCAAAGTAACTTTTTGCGTTGAACACAATGCCACAATTCGTTTTTAATTATCTGTTTTTTTGTTTTTGAGATATTTCCAGTTTTGTGAATAAAAAATTAAAATTGGGTTAATATCTCGAGAACATAAACAGATAACTAGAAACGGACTACTGCATCGTGTTCAACACAAAAAGTTACTTTGAATTTATGGGTCACAACCCTACCTTTACATTAGAAAAATAAAAGTTCATTCCAATATGGCGAATCCAAGATGGCGGATAGAAATGTAAATCCCATAAAAAATAACTACTTCTTTTTTATGAGGGATATCTGATTATAACATGTCGTCCTTTAAAATATTTAATAAAATAAGGGATTTTTGATTTTTTTTTTCATTTTGAAATTTGGTATTAAAAAACTGTTCATAACTCAAGAAAGAAAACAGATAATTAAAAATGAATTGCAGCGTTGTATTCAACGCAAAAAACTACTTTATAATGATATGTCATAACCCTACCTTTACATTTAAAATTAAAAGTTCATTCCAATATGGTGGATCCAAGATGGGGGCCAAAAATGTGAACCACATCAAATAGAAGAGAACGCTAATCAATAATGTTTGGTGGTGGTTGGGAGTCAATATCTTAAGAAATGCGAAAAAATAGGGGGGACATTTAAAACTCAACCCTGTAGAGTGAGCCCAGCGAACGAGATAAAACTGGCGACGAGTATGTGCAGCGAATTAGCTGACCTAATAGGTGAGTGAGCGCAGCGAACGAATTAAACCTGATGGCGAGTGAGCGTAGCGAACGAGCTGATCAAAAAGGCGAGTTGAGCGCAGCGAATGAAATAAACCCTGATGGCGAGTGAGCGTAGCAAACGAGCTCACATGAATAACCTATAAAATATTTGCTATTATCGATTTAAAAAATAGTCGCCCTGTTCAATATTACAAGCAAACAACTGCATTGTATACCTTGTTTTAAAACTCTGCTCGACCTTAATAATCACTACTCAAACACACCTACATTTAACTAAGAAAACAGAAACTTGACAACACTGCAAAAGGCATGCCAAAACTATAGCGACAGCACTGGACCACAATCAAATGTAGTTTGCTACCCCAATTGTAGTCCCCAATTGTGGTCCACGTGGACTACAATCACAGGTAATTTGATACCCCACTGGACCACAATCGAGGGGTCTAGAAAACTATATATATATATATATATATAAATTTTAATGAATATTATTTTTGGTCTCTGGGCACCTCAAAACGAAAAAGTAACATGGTCCCGGGCTTAGTCTTACCATGAGACCTACGGTAATAGCTTATTCCCTATGGGAAATTCGCTAATACATATATATATATATATATATATATATATATATATATATATATACATACATATATATATATATATAATTTAATGACTATTATTTTTGGTCTCTAGGCACCTCAAAACGAAAAAGTAACATGGTCCCGGGCTTAGGTCTTACCATGAGACCTACTCTAATAGCTTATTCCCTATGGGAAATTCGCTAAAATGGCAAATGTCTTAAGCTGATGTTTTAAGAACATTTATTTCATAATAATATCCAATTTCTCAAAAATTAACTATTCATTTTCATTTAATTGTCTATTTAAATTTTATTTAGAGACATGAATGTATTTTATTTTAATGAATGGTTTCGGAATTAATTAAAGGGAATTAAAGTTTACTACATGTTATTCTTATGTGACTAAAAATGAATTCCAATTGCCTTTAGCTCCCTATCCGTTAAGTTGACAGAAAAATGTCGGAGATTTAAAAGTTGATGTGTAAAATAAAAATGACATATACATTGGGGGTTCATGTTTAAATTTCCGAATTCACCACCATATTACAAAAATGACGGACTTATTGAAAATATTTGAGTCACTTTAAAATGAAGAACCAAAAGTCCACTGGAGTTACTTCTTAACTTTTCAAATATTACTAACGGGTTTCAAGTAAAACGCTGGCACATTATATCAATCATCCTGTACAAGAAAGTATGGGAGTTAAAGTTTAAGGAGTAAGAAGGAAAGTTTAAAAATAAGCCTTATTATACTTCCTTCAATTCTGAAAATAAACTCCATCCTCGTTGTGATTCATTGTGAAAAATCGAAGAGGAGGATGTAAGATAATATTTTAACATATTTATAAAGGGGGGCAGTCCTAATCATTGATCACTGGTATTTTTACCTCGCGGAGATTTATTAGGGACAAGATGCATTATGCATTCAAGATTGTGTTAAATCTTGCGGGCCACCACCTTCTATGAGTCCAAGCACGTTCGAATATATTACATCAAGAAATCTCGGTTGGTGGATGGTGTTTTAAACCTTCTAGGCCTACGTCTACGTGGCAGATAATGGTTACTTTAAATGTACAACGTTAAAAATCCACTGATTAAATATTCACTAATTGTTTTTGAAACCAGCATGGTTAGAAACTTTTACCTTATACATAAATTTTCAAAACTATAAAGAGCATTAATATTGTTTACACTTATAAAACGTGTACTAAGGAGCAACTTTAATTTTTGCTATCGGACTGCTCCTGAAAGAACCTGTAGTTAAAAGTGTGCCAAGCTTTTTACGTGTGATCACTTTGAACCATCAGACAAGACAATAGACAATAGACAATCTTTATTCTGAATAGAATACAAACAAGGTGTACATCTCAGTCGTCAACATTAAAAACTAAAAAATGAACTTATGGTAAACATTGTAAATTGTCAAGTGTGATCAGGTAGAGAGGAATTTCTGAACACTATAAAATTCCCCCTCAACCAAAAATTCCCTCAGATTCCTCTCAAAACTGGAACCTTTCATTTCCTTAATTTCCTGGGGAAGTTTATTGTAAAAGGCCGAACCCGAATAATTTATTCCCATTTCGGAAAGAGCCAGGCGATGTCTAGGAGTGATGAGATCGTCACCATATCTAGTGGGATATCTGTGGTTTGCTCCAACAACTGGGAAATTGTCAAAGGTTTTCAACGTGGAAAGTACTATTCTGTAAATGAAAATAGAGGGGAGGGTAAGAATGCCAATTGAGCGGAAAACTCCTCTGCATGAGTGTAGAGGAGGCAGTCCTTGCATTATACGGACAGCTCTTTTCTGGACTAGAAAGACTTTTGACAAATGGGGAGACCCTCCCCACACTTCTATTCCATAAGTCATTGCAGAAAAGAAGCATCCATAGTAAACCATGAGAAGGGCATTGAAATCCAAGAGTGAATGTAGGGAGTAGTAATGCCGGCCTCTTGAGGTCTAACATGGGCTCTTATGGGGAGTAGGCGTAACGGGGAATGGGCACAAAAAACGGTTTGCGCATGCGCCAATTTTTTTCTGTGACGTCATGGCGCCTTTTTTTTGTGACGTCATCAAGATGGCGGCGTTCGCGCCAATTTTCAAGATGGCGGCGTCTTTTTTTTGGTGACGTCATGGTGGCGTCTTTTTTTTTGTGACGTCATCAAGATGGCGACACCCGCCAATTTGACACCAGCTGTTTTATTCTTTTTTTATTTTTTCTGTGACGTCATCGCAGCGCCCGCGCCAATTAAGATGGTGGCGTCCGCGCCTGACAGGTGCCGATTGCGTCATCAAGATGGCTGCCGTTTGGTGGGAACTGTTTCGGGACCGTCTATGTGGCCACATGAACGTTACTGGGAGAGCGTGTGTACCAATATGGCAGCGCCCAGCGGGTGACACCCACACTAGTGTGGCCCCGCGCCACGTCACCATCCGCGGGGACCACCCCAGTTTGTGTTTGGGTTGCGCGGCACCCTTGCGCCAATTTTGCCTAATATTCGCGCCAATCGTCTGCCGTTTTTTCTGTCATCATGGGGAACAAGACCATATGGATCGCTGGGGTCATACTATATAAAGTGTACACAATACTATATAAAGTTTAGAATATGTAAAATGATGTACAACACCTAAATAAAGTGCATATTATACTATATAAAGTGAAAAAACATAAAAATTTTGGCTTAACAATCTAAAAAATGCAAATATCTCGAAAACGGTGTGTCCTAGGGGTCTGGGGACCTCAAAAAACCACCTTCTACGAAGTAGAGGTGCCCCTGGGGGGTAGGTACCCTAAAATAACAAAATTAACCAAAATGTTGTGGGTTGCATCCAAAAAATGAAGGGGCAAAACTTTGAAAAATCATATCTTAGGAATGGCTTCATGTATCAACTTCATACTTGGTATGTGTGTACACTTAGTTGGTATTTAAAAATGCATGGCACAAGGTATCCAAAAAATGAAGGCGCAAAAAAGTTTTATTTTTTATCTTGAGAATGGCACTACGGATTTTCTTTAAACTTGGTATGTGTATATGTGTAGTGTTAGTATGTAATAAAATGCTAAGCATCACTTCCCAGATTCAAGGTCACAACTGTGAAAAATAAAAAAAACATACAACTATTAATTTTCTATCCCCTGCTGGTGTATGACTGTTCCTTTGAGTCTCTAAGTATTTGTTAAGACTAAGAAGAGTGTAGTGGTTAAGGTCAGACATATTAAAAAATAAAAAACATCTTAAAATAACAGACAGAGGCCTACAGGCTTGTTGGCGCAGGGCTCTACCTTCTCAATAGCAGATCAATACTTAGGAGGTGAAGGCAGTATAGTGTTATGGTATTATCTTAAAGAAAAATCCTTATATTTCTAAAACAGAGGGTGAGCAGTCTTTATAAGTTAGCAGATACTAGTACAATTTTATTGAAGGGAAATACATAGCAGTTTATAATGTAACTCAGCTGGTCTTGTGTAACATAACCTTACTTTCGATTGTACTTTTACTGTACATATAGTAATACCAGAGTGAGCCCATAGTGAGCCTCTATAAAACCAGAGCTATCAGCTCTATTGCTTCAGTCTCAGACGTGATACTGTACAGATGTGTTGGTCTCGCGTAACATAACCTTACACTGCACTTTAGTAATTTATTAGTAAAAATTACAGTATACAGTATACAGGGGGCCTGCTGAACCCCTATAAAACCAGAGCTATCATCTCTATTGTTTCAGTGTTTTTCCAGACGTGGTACTGTACAGACGTGCGTGTAACATAACCTCACTTTTATTGTACTTTTACTGTACATATAGTAATACCAGTCCCTAGTGAGCCTCTATAAAACCAGAGCTATCAGTTCTATTGCTTCAGTGTCTTTCCAGATGTGGTACTGTTCAGACGTGCGTGTAACATAACCTCACTTTTTATTGTACTTTTACTGTACATATAGTAATACCAGAGCGAGTCCTTAGTGAGTCTCTATAAAACCAGGGCTATCAGCTCTATTGGTTTAGTCTCAGACGTGGTACTGTACAGACGTTCCGGTCTTGCGTAACATAACCTTACACTGCACTTTAGTAATTTATTAGTAAAAATTACAGTATACAGTATACAGGGGGCCTGCTGAACCCCTATAAAACCAGAGCTATCATCTCTATTGTTTCAGTGTCTTTTCAGACGTGGTACTGTACAGACGTGTGCGTAACATAACCTCACTTTTGATTGTACTTTTACTGTACATATAGTAATACCAGAGCGAGTCCTTAGTGAGTCTCTATAA
The DNA here is from genome assembly GCA_030545055.2 of Neoaliturus tenellus. NCBI lineage: Eukaryota > Metazoa > Arthropoda > Insecta > Hemiptera > Cicadellidae > Neoaliturus > Neoaliturus tenellus. The sequence continues at coordinate 72,698 of JAQYXR010000310.1, read as the reverse complement.
AACCAGGGCTATCAGCTCTATTGGTTTAGTCTCAGACGTGGTACTGTACAGACGTTCCGGTCTTGCGTAACATAACCTTACACTGCACTTTAGTAATTTATTAGTAAAAATTACAGTATACAGTATACAGGGGGCCTGCTGAACCCCTATAAAACCAGAGCTATCATCTCTATTGTTTCAGTGTCTTTTCAGACGTGATACTGTACAGACGTGTGTGTAACATAACCTCACTTTTGATTGTACTTTTACTGTACATATAGTAATACCAGAGTGGTCCCTTAGTGATTTTTATAAAGTTATAGTTATCAGCTCTATTGCTTTAGTCTCAGACGTGGTACTGTACAGACGTGCGGGTAACATAACCTCAATTTTACTATAAAAATCCCATTTTCTCTTCATAATAAGCTTAGTATTTTTATAAAAATGGAATCGTCTTCTAAAATGGGTTCTCAAAATATGGCTGAACCAATCCATTTCATTAGCGAGGACCAGTGGTACATAAAAAAATTCAGGCTGTATGGTCTTAAAACTATTTTTAAGTTTACAAACCCCCCAGCCGGAACGTCTGAATTTGAATGGCTTAGGCAGGGATTTGCTCAAATAGTCGAGAGAGCGAAATCCGAATGCCATCCTAATGATTACCTTGGCTTTACATTAGATAGTATAAATTTGAAAACAAAAGAGTCGGGTTATATTGTTCCACGTCCAGCTTCTGAAGTTAACAGTGATGTACTGTGGAGTATTTTTGGAGGAATTGTCCAATCAAACTCTGAAAATATCAAATCAACTGATACATTTAGAGTTGATGTGGTAAGAGTTAACGTGCCTGTAGGTCGTGGTAGAAAACGCCCTGGATTTTATAACACCTTCGAAGAAGAGTGTAAGGCGAGACAGGGAATCGTTGTTATAAAAAACAAAGATAACTTGTGTCTTCCCAGGGCTTTGGTAGTGGCAAAAGCGTATGCGAAGAATGATCCCCAGATCTATGCTATTCGAAAGGATAAGGGGCTGAGACAAACACTTAGAGCTAAAAAACTAATAGCAAAGGCGAGAGTAGAGATCCCAGAGGAAGGTGCTGGCATTCCTGAGCTTGAGAAGTTTCAAGCCCATCTTAAAAAGTACAGAATAACTGTTTACAATTACAGCTCGAAAGGCCGCGATGTATACTTTTCTGGCGGTAGTGAAGATGCTAACCTTAAAATTAACTTGCTTTTCCATAATGGCCATTATAATGTAATTACTAGTCTTACTGCTGCTTTTGTTTGTCATTATTACTGTGAGGCGTGCCATGTCCCTTCCAACAATAAGTTTGAACATCGATGCTCTAATAAATGCACATCATGTCACTCTATATCTCCTCCATGTAAGCTTGAACATGGAGGCCTCACTTGTCGATTTTGCAGTCGCCACTTTAAAAATGAGCAGTGTTTGATAGCTCATCGTGGTCAAGTTTGTAAAATGATTAAATTTTGCCATAATTGCCAAAAACTGGTTTTTCCAACTAAACGTAAGTCAATCCACGTATGTGGTGAAGTGTTTTGTAGCACCTGCAAAGACTATAAACCGGCTGACCACCAGTGTTTCATGCGTGTAGATAAGCAAACTCCAAAGGACCGTGATTTCTTGTTTATATTCTTTGATTTGGAGACCCGCCAAGATGAGTCATTGCCTTCTGATAGTGAAACTAAAATTCATAAAGTAAACTTGTGCGTGTCCCAACAGTACTGTTTTAAATGTATCAACGGAAATGAGTGTGAAACTTGTTTGGAACGGCAAAATATATTCAAAGAAGACCCTGTCAAACAATTTATGGACTATGTCATGCAGGTGAGGAAAATTTTTAAGACTGTATGTGTGATCGCCCACAATGGACAAGGCTTTGACTTTCAGTTTATCTTAAAGTATTTGATGGAGGAAACTAAATTTGTCCCAAACGTAACTTCTCGGGGGACTAAAGCAATCTTAATTGAAGTAGATAATGTAAGGTTTATCGATTCACTTAGCTACTTCCCCATGTCCCTCTCTGCACTCCCTAAAGCGTTTGACCTGCCTCCAGAGAAAAAGAAAGGCTATTTCCCACATCTTTTCAACACATTAGCCAATCAAAATTATGTAGGCCCTATGCCAGCCAAGGAGTTTTACTGTCCAGACTCTATGTTTGAAGAGTCCCACTCAGCTTTTGAAAAGTGGTATGATGAGCGAGTAGCAGAAGATTACAAATTTGACTTTCAAAAAGAAATTTTAGAGTATTGTATTTCAGATGTCGAGATTTTGGCCCAAGCCTGTATTAAATTTAGAGCCTTACTCCTTGAGCAATGCAACGTGGACCCGTTCCTTGAAGCGATAACTATAGCCAGTGCGTGCAACTTAGCTTTCCGTAGAAATTTCCTAAAACCGGATACGATTGGCTTGATTCCAAAAGGTGGGTATCGTTTTTCCGACACTCAATCAGCTGCTGCATTGCAATGGTTGACGTGGGAGGAAGAGAAACGTGGAATTAAGATACAACATGCAGGCCGGGGCAAAGAAGCCAAAATTAATGGGCTAAAAGTAGATGGGTTTGATGGAGAAAACATCTATGAATTCCACGGATGCTACTGGCATGGCTGTCCCAAATGCTACCCCTACAGAAGGGAAGAACCATTGAAGGAGGATCCGTCTGACACTCTCCACATTAGATATGAGAGAACAAAATCTAAAATTGATAAACTTTCTGACTATAATATTGTAGAAATGTGGGAATGTGAGTTTAGCAGGCTGAAGAAGGAAAATAAACTAGATCATCTTAATAAGCTACCAATTTTAAACAATCTTCCCCTCAACCCAAGAGATTCGTTCTTTGGAGGCAGGACGGGCAATGCCAAGGCCTACTATAAATGTGAGGAGGGTGAAACGATTCAGTATGTAGATGTTTGCTCTCTTTACCCTTATGTAAATAAATACTGTAAATATCCCATTGGCCATCCAAAAATTTATATAGGTAACGAGGAGTGCAGAGCACGTGGTCTTGATGTTGAAGGCCTGTTGAAATGTAAGATACTACCACCATGGGATCTCTACCACCCCGTACTCCCTGCTAAAATGAACAATAAATTAATGTTTGTGTTATGTCGCACCTGTGGGGAAACCTTAAATCAGGGTGATTGCCTACATGAGAGCGAGGAAAGGGCTATAGTGGGGACGTGGACAATGGATGAGATACGGAAGGCTGTAGAGAAAGGCTATACCATCCTAGACATGTATGAGCTATGGGAATACCGAGTGGCGACCTATGAAAACGGGGGCTTATTCACCGACTTTATTAACAAATTTTTAAAAATGAAACAAGAGGCATCAGGGTTCCCCTCTTGGTGTAAGACTGAACAAGACCAAGACCAGTATATCATGGAGTATTTTAAACATGAAGGAGTTCAACTTGAGAAAGTCAAAATCGCAAAGAATGCTGGCCTCCGATCAGTTGCTAAATTAATGTTGAACTCATTTTGGGGTAAATTTGGGCAAAGGGAAAATATGACTAAAACATCGATTATACGGGATTCTAAGGAATTTTTCAGATTGCTAACCCAGCCTGGAGGAAGAGTAAATTTAATCCAAATCATAAACGAAGAAGTACTCCTCGTGAATTGGCAAATTATTGACGAGGCTAGTGAACCCTTGAGGACCGTGAATGTTGTGATTGCAGCTTATACCACGGCCCATGCAAGACTTAAGTTATATGAACATTTGGAATCCCTAGGAGGCCAGGTATTATACTACGACACGGACAGCTGTGTTTATTACTATCGGGACGGCCTGTATAGAGTTAACACTGGTGATTACCTGGGAGAAATGACAGACGAACTTGCCAAGGACTACGGTCCAGGTTCCTATATAGTCGAGTTTGTGTCTGGAGGCCCTAAAACCTATGCCTACCTTGTGTATTCCACATACCAAAATAAACTAGTCTCTGTATGTAAGATCAAGGGACTAACCTTGAATATTAAGACGTCAAAAGATGTGAATTTTGATACATTGAAAGAAATGGTTCTAAACGAAGCCACTCAAGTATTGGAAATTAAAGAGAGCCGAATCAGAAGGACAAAAACTCGAGACATTGTGACAGTAAATGAAGTCAAACAGTTTAAAATTACTGGAGCGAAGAGAAAATTGAACGATGATTATGATACTGTCCCATATGGTTACAAAATTCAGAGAACCATGTGAACTAGCAGACACCATGGATGTCTATGGTCCTCACTAGCTCGTTTGATCATTCTCCTTCCAACTCTTGTACGGGTCGGACGTGTTTCCTCTTATTAACAGACAGACATGGCGGTATTTCTGAAATTTTTGTCAAAGAGAAAGTTAAATGAAAATGCAAAATTTTGCATTACTTCTTTTGAGTATACGTTTTTTCTTACAGGTTCGATAGAGACATGCGAATGGCCTCTAGTATTTTCAGAGCATATAGTTGATCAAATTACGGAAAATGCTCCTTCAAACGCTCATATTGGCATAACAATAAAACTAGGAAAAGATTCAGGTCATATACCATTCATGTCTCTGGTTAAATTGACTCCAACCGTTTTCGATGAATATTTTGAAAAAATATTTCGTGGAGTCGAAATGCTATCGGGCACTTTAAATGTAGAAGTGTCACTTGTCGCAATTCCAAGTTGTTACATCAAATAGATGTATAAATAGACTTTGCAGAGTAATTAGCCATCATTATTGTACATACTTTTCTTTTCTAATGTAGTTATCGATATGGAATATTGTAAATTTGTGTTAGCGTTTTGTATTAAATATTACGTTTATAAATAGAGCTTTCTGAATGGCTTACACAATCTGGCCTGTAAATGCGGTACAACCCAAGCATTCTCCCCTCATTTGGAAGCACATATATATAGACTAATACGGCTTAGCGCTTCCTTGCTGGGCTTCTATATAATTTTATAGCTTTAAACTGGGGCGTTGGATAGCGAGTACTGACCGTACATTTATGTATGAATGTGAGGGCTTAGTAAATTGAGGCGCCCCGACCCGAGGAGGGTTCGGGCTACTCCTTGGAACGGTCCTGAGGTCCCTGGCGCGGCTGACGAAAAGGCCCGTAAACCTCTGTATGAATGTGAGGGCCTAGTAAATTGAGGCGCCCCGACCCGAGGAGGGTTCGGGCAACTCCTTGGAACGGTCCTGAGGTCCCTGGCGCGGCTGACGAAAAGGCCCGTAAACCTCTGTATGAGTCAAAGTACTACGCTTCCTTCGACCACGTTAAAATTGAACCTCATGGAAGGCCATGTAGATTGAGGCGTTGGGGTCTGAGGAAGGCCCTGACTACTCCTTCGAACGGTCTGACGTGAATGGTTTGTAATATCTCACAGCATATAGTAATGTGAGGGGACCGTCTAGAGAAGGAAGCTCTACGCCACAATTTTTATCAAAGCATTTAACATGTTGTGGGGGTGTGATTGATGTACCACATGTACAGCTTGGTTGTATCAATATATTTTATACATCATATTATAGGCACTTTTGCAATCAAAACAGCTCTCAAAGTGGATTATTCTGCCCAAAAACCACTTTTAAATAAAAAAAGGTGTGGCTAGGCCCGTAGAGGAGAACCTAGACCCATAGAAGGGAACCTAGGCCCTCGTAGGGGAACCACATCATGGTTAATGTTTTTTACATGAGCCATGATAAAAGTCAACGCCATGGAGCTGGGAAGTACCACCTCGAAAGAGCTCTGGTCCATGGGAGGAAATCTTCCTGAGCTGTTTTGATAGTTGAGTATCCTCCAAAATTAAAGACTAGTATACATCACGCGTGAGCTTGATACATGTGGTCAATTACATAATAAAAGTGAGAACACATGGTCAACAGTTTGGAAATTTCCCGCCAAAACAGTCGCCATCTTGATACACATGGTCAAACACATGATAAAAGTGAGGTTAGAAAACGTGGTCAAAAGTTTGGAAATTTCCCGCCATCTTGACTCACGTGGTCAAACACGTGGTAAAAGTGAGGTTAGAACACGTGATCAAAAATTTGGGGATTTCCCACCAAAGCAGTTGTCATCTTGGAAAAGGGGCGTTCTTGACCTATATGGTCAAACACGTGGTAAAAGTGAGGTTAGAACACATGGTCAACAGTTTAGAATTTCCCGCCAAAACAGCCACCATCTTGACTCACGTAGGCAAACACGCGTTAAAAGTGAGGTTAGAACACGTGATCAAAAGTTAGGTTAGGAAATTTCCCGCCAAAACAGCCGCCATCTTGGAAAAGGGGCGTGGCCTACACCACGTGACTGATGACGTCATCGGTCACAATTTGAAGAAACATTTAGGTGAAGTTAGGTTATAATTGGTTGGCTTAAGTTAGGTTTCACTCTCACTTACCCTTGCTTTTAGCCTTGTTTTATACTTATTATAATACTTATTTCTAAAACTTTCTAAGTAGCCTAGTTAAGTATTTTGCGAGAGTGAAACCTAACTTAAGCCAACCAATTATAACCTAACTTCACCTAAATGTTTCTTCAAATTGTGACCGATGACGTCATCAGTCACGTGGTGTAGGCCACGCCCCTTTTCCAAGATGGCGGCTGTTTTGGCGGGAAATTTCCTAACCTAACTTTTGATCACGTGTTCTAACCTCACTTTTAACGCGTGTTTGCCTACGTGAGTCAAGATGGTGGCTGTTTTGGCGGGAAATTCTAAACTGTTGACCATGTGTTCTAACCTCACTTTTACCACGTGTTTGACCATATAGGTCAAGAACGCCCCTTTTCCAAGATGACAACTGCTTTGGTGGGAAATCCCCAAATTTTTGATCACGTGTTCTAACCTCACTTTTACCACGTGTTTGACCACGTGAGTCAAGATGGCGGGAAATTTCCAAACTTTTGACCACGTTTTCTAACCTCACTTTTATCATGTGTTTGACCATGTGTATCAAGATGGCGACTGTTTTGGCGGGAAATTTCCAAACTGTTGACCATGTGTTCTCACTTTTATTATGTAATTGACCACATGTATCAAGCTCACGCGTGATGTATACTAGTCTTTAATTTTGGAGGATACTCAACTATCAAAACAGCTCAGGAAGATTTCCTCCCATGGACCAGAGCTCTTTCGAGGTGGTACTTCCCAGCTCCATGGCGTTGACTTTTATCATGGCTCATGTAAAAAACATTAACCATGATGTGGTTCCCCTACGAGGGCCTAGGTTCCCTTCTATGGGTCTAGGTTCTCCTCTACGGGCCTAGCCACACCTTTTTTTATTTAAAAGTGGTTTTTGGGCAGAATAATCCACTTTGAGAGCTGTTTTGATTGCAAAAGTGCCTATAATATGATGTATAAAATATATTGATACAACCAAGCTGTACATGTGGTACATCAATCACACCCCCACAACATGTTAAATGCTTTGATAAAAATTGTGGCGTAGAGCTTCCTTCTCTAGACGGTCCCCTCACATTACTATATGCTGTGAGATATTACAAACCATTCACGTCAGACCGTTCGAAGGAGTAGTCAGGGCCTTCCTCAGACCCCAACGCCTCAATCTACATGGCCTTCCATGAGGTTCAATTTTAACGTGGTCGAAGGAAGCGTAGTACTTTGACTCATACAGAGGTTTACGGGCCTTTTCGTCAGCCGCGCCAGGGACCTCAGGACCGTTCCAAGGAGTTGCCCGAACCCTCCTCGGGTCGGGGCGCCTCAATTTACTAGGCCCTCACATTCATACAGAGGTTTACGGGCCTTTTCGTCAGCCGCGCCAGGGACCTCAGGACCGTTCCAAGGAGTAGCCCGAACCCTCCTCGGGTCGGGGCGCCTCAATTTACTAAGCCCTCACATTCATACATAAATGTACGGTCAGTACTCGCTATCCAACGCCCCAGTTTAAAGCTATAAAATTATATAGAAGCCCAGCAAGGAAGCGCTAAGCCGTATTAGTCTATATATATGTGCTTCCAAATGAGGGGAGAATGCTTGGGTTGTACCGCATTTACAGGCCAGATTGTGTAAGCCATTCAGAAAGCTCTATTTATAAACGTAATATTTAATACAAAACGCTAACACAAATTTACAATATTCCATATCGATAACTACATTAGAAAAGAAAAGTATGTACAATAATGATGGCTAATTACTCTGCAAAGTCTATTTATACATCTATTTGATGTAACAACTTGGAATTGCGACAAGTGACACTTCTACATTTAAAGTGCCCGATAGCATTTCGACTCCACGAAATATTTTTTCAAAATATTCATCGAAAACGGTTGGAGTCAATTTAACCAGAGACATGAATGGTATATGACCTGAATCTTTTCCTAGTTTTATTGTTATGCCAATATGAGCGTTTGAAGGAGCATTTTCCGTAATTTGATCAACTATATGCTCTGAAAATACTAGAGGCCATTCGCATGTCTCTATCGAACCTGTAAGAAAAAACGTATACTCAAAAGAAGTAATGCAAAATTTTGCATTTTCATTTAACTTTCTCTTTGACAAAAATTTCAGAAATACCGCCATGTCTGTCTGTTAATAAGAGGAAACACGTCCGACCCGTACAAGAGTTGGAAGGAGAATGATCAAACGAGCTAGTGAGGACCATAGACATCCATGGTGTCTGCTAGTTCACATGGTTCTCTGAATTTTGTAACCATATGGGACAGTATCATAATCATCGTTCAATTTTCTCTTCGCTCCAGTAATTTTAAACTGTTTGACTTCATTTACTGTCACAATGTCTCGAGTTTTTGTCCTTCTGATTCGGCTCTCTTTAATTTCCAATACTTGAGTGGCTTCGTTAGAACCATTTCTTTCAATGTATCAAAATTCACATCTTTTGACGTCTTAATATTCAAGGTTAGTCCCTTGATCTTACATACAGAGACTAGTTTATTTTGGTATGTGGAATACACAAGGTAGGCATAGGTTTTAGGGCCTCCAGACACAAACTCGACTATATAGGAACCTGGACCGTAGTCCTTGGCAAGTTCGTCTGTCATTTCTCCCAGGTAATCACCAGTGTTAACTCTATACAGGCCGTCCCGATAGTAATAAACACAGCTGTCCGTGTCGTAGTATAATACCTGGCCTCCTAGGGATTCCAAATGTTCATATAACTTAAGTCTTGCATGGGCCGTGGTATAAGCTGCAATCACAACATTCACGGTCCTCAAGGGTTCACTAGCCTCGTCAATAATTTGCCAATTCACGAGGAGTACTTCTTCGTTTATGATTTGGATTAAATTTACTCTTCCTCCAGGCTGGGTTAGCAATCTGAAAAATTCCTTAGAATCCCGTATAATCGATGTTTTAGTCATATTTTCCCTTTGCCCGAATTTACCCCAAAATGAGTTCAACATTAATTTAGCAACTGATCGGAGGCCAGCATTCTTAGCAATTTTGACTTTCTCAAGTTGAACTCCTTCATGTTTAAAATACTCCATGATATACTGGTCTTGGTCTTGTTCAGTCTTACACCAAGAGGGGAACCCTGATGCCTCTTGTTTCATTTTTAAAAATTTGTTAATAAAGTCGGTGAATAAGCCCCCGTTTTCATAGGTGGCCACTCGGTATTCCCATAACTCGTACATGTCTAGGATGGTATAGCCTTTCTCTACAGCCTTCCGTATCTCATCCATTGTCCACGTCCCTACTATAGCCCGTTCCTCGCTCTCATGTAGGCAATCACTCTGATTTAAGGTTTCCCCGCATGTACGACATAATACGAACATTAATTTATTGTTCATTTTAGCAGGGAGTACGGGATGGTAGAGATCCCATGGTGGTAGTATCTTACATTTCAACAAGCCTTCAACATCAAGACCACGTGCTCTGCACTCCTCGTTACCTATATAAATTTTTGGATGGCCAATGGGATATTTACAGTATTTATTTACATAAGGGTAAAGAGAGCAAACATCTACATACTGAATCGTTTCACCCTCCTCGCATTTATAGTAGGCCTTGGCATTGCCCGTCCTGCCTCCAAAGAACGAATCTCTTGGGTTGAGGGGAAGATTGTTTAAAATTGGTAGCTTATTAAGATGATCTAGTTTATTTTCCTTCTTCAGCCTGCTAAACTCACATTCCCACATTTCTACGATATTATAGTCAGAAAGTTTATCAATTTTAGATTTTGTTCTCTCATATCTAATGTGGAGAGTGTCAGACGGATCCTCCTTCAATGGTTCTTCCCTTCTGTAGGGGTAGCATTTGGGACAGCCATGCCAGTAGCATCCGTGGAATTCATAGATGTTTTCTCCATCAAACCCGTCTACTTTTAGCCCATTAATTTTAGCTTCTTTGCCCCGGCCTGCATGCTGTATCTTAATTCCACGTTTCTCTTCCTCCCAAGTCAACCACTGTAATGCAGCAGCTGATTGAGTGTCGGAAAAACGATACCCACCTTTTGGAATCAAGCCAATTGTATCAGGTTTTAAGAAATTTCTACGGAAAGCCAGGTTGCACGCACTGGCTATAGTTATCGCTTCAAGGAATGGGTCCACGTTGCATTGCTCAAGAAGTAAGGCTCTAAATTTAATACAGGCTTGGGCCAAAATCTCGACATCTGAAATGCAATATTCTAAGATCTCCTTTTGAAAGTCAAATTTATAATCTTCTGCAACTCGCTCATCATACCACTTTTCAAAAGCTGAGTGGGACTCTTCAAACATAGAGTCTGGACAGTAAAACTCCTTGGGTGGCATAGGGCCTACATAATTTTGATTGGCCAATGTGTTAAAAAGATGTGGGAAATAGCCTTTCTTTTCTCTGGAGGCAGGTCAAACGCTTTAGGGAGTGCAGAGAGGGACATGGGGAAGTAGCTAAGTGAATCGATAAACCTTACATTATCTACTTCAATTAGGATTGCTTTAGTTCCCCGAGAAGTTACGTTTGGAACAAATTTAGTTTCCTCCATCAAGTACTTTAAGATAAACTGAAAGTCAAAGCCCTGCCCGTTATGGGCAATCACACATACAGTCTTAAAAGTTTTCCTCACCTGCATGACATAGTCCATAAATTGTTTTACGGGTCTTCTTTAAATATATTTTGCCGTTCCAAACAAGTTTCACACTCATTTCCGTTGATACATTTAAAACAGTACTGTTGGGACACACATAAGTTGACTCTATGAACTTTAGTTTCACTATCGGAAGCCAGTGATTCGTCTTGGCGGGTCTCCAAATCAAAGAATATAAATAAGAAATCGCGGTCTTTAGGGGTTTGCTTATCCACACGCATGAAACATTGGTGGTCAGCCGGTTTATAGTCTTTGCAAGTATTACAAAACACCTCTCCGCATTCATGAGCCGATTTGCGTTTTGTTGGGAAGACCAGTTTTTGGCAATTATGGCAAAATTTAATCATTTTACAAACTTGACCACGATGGGCTATCAAACACTGCTCATTTTTAAAGTGGCGATGGCAAAATCGACAAGTAAGGCCTCCATGCTCAAGCTTACATGGAGGAGATATAGAGTGACATGATGTGCATTTATTAGAGCAGCGATGTTCAAACTTATTGTTGGAAGGGACATGGCACGCCTCACAGTAGTAGCCACAAGCAAAAGCGGCGGTGAGACTAGTAATTACATTATAATGGCCATTATGAAAAAGCAAGTTAATTTTAAGGTTAGCATCTTCGCTGCCGCCAGAAAAGTATACATCGCGGCCTTTCGAGTTGTAGTTGTAAACAGTTATTCTGTACTTTTTAAGATGAGCCTGAAGCTTCTCAAGCTCAGGAATGCCTGCGCCTTCCTCTGGGATCTCTACTCTCGCCTTTGCAATTAATTTTTTAGCTTTGCAGGTTTGCCTAAGGCCTTTATCCATTCGAATAAGATTCAATTTGGGGTCATTTTTTGCATACGCTTTTGCCACTACCAAAGCCCTGGGAAGACACAAGTTATCTTTGTTTTTTATAACAACAATTCCCTGCCTCGCCTTACACTCTTCTTCGAAGGTGTTATAAAATCCAGGGCGTTTTCTAGCACCACGACCTACAGGCACGTTAACTCTTACCACATCAACTCTAAACGTGTCAGTTGATTTGATATTTTCAGAGTTTGATTGGACAATTCCTCCAAAAATACTCCAAAGTACGTCGCTGTTAACTTCAGAGGCTGGACGTGGAACTACATACCCTGACTCTTTTGTTTTCAAATTAATGCTATCTAAAGTAAAGCCAAGGTAATCATTAGGATGGCATTCGGATTTCGCTCTCTCGACTATTTGAGCAAATCCCTGCCTAAGCCATTCAAATTCAGACGTTCCGGCTGGGGGGTTTGTAAACTTAAAAATAGTTTTAAGACCATACAGCCTGAATTTTTTTATGTACCACTGGTCTTCGCTAATGAAATGGATTGGTTCAGCCATATTTTGAGAACCCATTTTAGAAGACGATTCCATTTTTATAAAAATACTAAGCTTATTATGAAGAGAAAATGGGATTTTTATAGTAAAATTGAGGTTATGTTACACGCACGTCTGTACAGTACCACGTCTGAAACTGAAGCAATAGAACTGATAGCTCTGGTTTTATAGAGACTCACTATAGACAGGTATTACTATATGTACAGTAAAAGTACAATAAAAAGTGAGGTTATGTTACACACACGTCTGTACAGTACCACGTCTGAGACTGAAGCAATAGAGCTGATAACTATAACTTTATAGAAAATCACTAAGGGACTGGTATTACTATATATACAGCAAAAGTACAATCAAAAAGTGAGGTTATGTTACACACACGTTTGTACAGTACCACGTCTGGAACTGAAGCAATAGAGCTGATAGCCCAGGTTTTATAGAGACTCACTATGGACTGGTATTACTATATGTACAGTAAAAGTACAATCAAAAGTGAGGTTATGTTACACGCACGTCTGTACAGTACCACGTCTGGAACTGAAGCAATAGAACTGATAGCTCTGGTTTTATAGGGGTTCAGCAGGCCCCCTGTATACTGTATACTGTAATTTTTACTAATAAATTACTAAAGTGCAGTGTAAGGTTATGTTACGCAAGACCGGAACGTCTGTACAGTACCACGTCTGAGACTAAACCAATAGAATTGATAGCCCTGGTTTTATAGAAACTCACTAAGGACTCGCTCTGGTATTACTATATGTACAGTAAAAGTACAATCAAAAGTGAGGTTATGTTACGCAAGACCAACACGTCTGTACAGTACCACGTCTGGAAAGACACTGAAGCAATAGAACTGATAGCTCTGGTTTTATAGGGGTTCAGCAGGCCCCCTGTATACTGTATACTGTAATTTTTACTAATAAAGTACTAAAGTGCAGTGTAAGGTTATGTTACGCAAGACCGGCACGTCTGTACAGTATCACGTCTGAGACTAAACCAATAGAATTGATAGCCCTGGTTTTATAGAAACTCACTAAGGACTCGCTCTGGTATTACTATATGTACAGTAAAAGTACAATCAAAAGTGAGGTTATGTTACGCAAGACCAACACGTCTGTACAGTACCACGTCTGGAAAGACACTGAAGCAATAGAACTGATAGCTCTGGTTTTATAGGGGTTCAGCAGGCCCCCTGTATACTGTATACTGTAATTTTTACTAATAAATTACTAAAGTGCAGTGTAAGGTTATGTTACGCAAGACCGGGACGTCTGTACAGTACCACGTCTGAGACTAAACCAATAGAGTTGATAGCTCTGGTTTTATAGAGACTTGGTATTACTATATGTACAGTAAAAGTACAATAAAAAGTGAGGTTATGTTACACGCACGTCTGAACAGTATCACGTCTGAAACTAAACAAAAAAAGCTGGTAATTATAGAGGCTCACTAAGGGCTCACTCAAGTTTTACTAATATATTTGATACAGTAAAAGTGAGGTTATGTAACGTGAGACCCACACGTCTGGACAGTACCACGTCTGGAAAGGCACTGAACCAATAAAGCTGGGGGTTCTGGTTTATAGAGCCTCACTAAAGGTTCACTCAAGTTTTACTAATATATTTGATACAGTAAAAGTGAGGTTATGTTACCCACACATCTGTACAGTATCACGTCTGAGACTGAAGCAATAGAGCTGATAACTATAACTTTATAGAAAATCACTAAGGGACTGGTATTACTATATATACAGCAAAAGTACAATCAAAAAGTGAGGTTATGTTACGCAGGACCAGCTGAGTTACATTATAAACTGCTATGTATTTCCCTTCAATAAAATTGTACTAGTATCTGCTAACCTATAAAGACTGCTCACCCTCTGTCTTAGAAATATAAGGATTTTTCTTTAAGATAATACCATAACACTATACTGCCTCCTAAGTATTGATCTGCTATTGAAAAGGTAGAGCCCTGCACCAGCAGGTCTGTAGGCCTCTGTCTGTTATTTTAAGATGTTTTTTTATTTTTTAATATGTCTGACCTTGACCACTACACTCTTCTTAACAAATACTTAGAGACTCAAAGGAACAGTCATACACCAGCAGGGGATAAAAAATTAATAGTTGTATGTTTTTTTTATTTTTCACAGTTGTGACCTTGAATCTGGGAAGTGATGCTTAGCATTTTATTACATACTAACACTACACATATACACATACCAAGTTTAAAGAAAATCCGTAGTGCCATTCTCAAGATAAAAAATAAAACTTTTTTGCGCCTTCATTTTTTGGATACCTTGTGCCATGCATTTTTATATACCAACTAAGTGTACACACATACCAAGTATGAAGTTGATACATAAAGCCATTCCTAAGATATGATTTTTCAAAGTTTTGCCCCTTCATTTTTTGGATGCAACCCACAACATTTTGGTTAATTTTGTTATTTTAGGGTACCTACCCCCCAGGGGCACCTCTACTTCGTAGAAGGTGGTTTTTTGAGGTCCCCAGACCCCTAGGACACACCGTTTTCGAGATATTTGCATTTTTTAGATTTTTAAGCCAAAATTTTCATGTTTTTTCACTTTATATAGTATAATATGCACTTTATTTAGGTGTTGTACATCATTTTACATATTCTAAACTTTATATAGTATTGTGTACACTTTATATAGTATGACCCCAGCGATCCATATGGTCTTGTTCCCCATGATGAGAGAAAAAACGGCTGACGATTGGCGCGAATATTAGGCAAAATTGGCGCAAGGGTGCCGCGCAACCCAAACACAAACTGGGGTGGTCCCCGCGGATGGTGACGTGGCGCGGGGCCACACTAGTGTGGGTGTCACCCGCTGGGCGCTGCCATATTGGTACACACGCTCTCCCAGTAACGTTCATGTGGCCACATAGACGGTCCCGAAACAGTTCCCACCAAACGGCAGCCATCTTGATGACGCAATCGGCACCTGTCAGGCGCGGACGCCACCATCTTAATTGGCGCGGGCGCTGCGATGACGTCACAGACAAAATAAAAAAAGAATAAAACAGATGGTGTCAAATTGGCACGGCGATCTTGATGACGTCACAAAAAAAGACGCCACCATGACGTCACCAAAAAAAGACGCCGCCATCTTGAAAAAAAACGCCGCCATCTTGGTGACGTCACAAAAAAGGCGCCATGACGTCACAGAAAAAAATTGGCGCATGCGCACGCCATTTTTTGTCCCCAATCCCCGCCAACCCTACTTGGTTCTCAATCGTCCGGCATTACTACTAATAAAGTCTAAAGTTCTATTGTCTATTGCTCTTAGGAAGCAATGACTTACAGTCGGGCATAAACATAATCTCACCACTATTCTAATCTATATTTTAAAAAATTCCAAATTTAACCACAGCTTAATGTAAAATAAATATTGCATGAAAAAGAAACAAAAGAAAAACTTAGAAATCTATATCCTATAAAATACAAATGTCATAAAAATAATCTAAAGACAGAGCTCGGCAACTATAAAGGCCTTGAGGAGTGATGACAATCTGACAAGACACGAGGAATCAATCAGAGGAATCAATCAGGCCACCTGTGGGACGTTTGCAATACAATAGCCCACATCCGCCAACACTGATGCATCACTCTTGCGGGCTTGTTATTTCTTACTTACTTTGCTGATTTTATACAGTATAACCATTCCAATTTAAAATAAAACTACTTTTATTTTTAATAAGAGTAATTCTTTTATTTACAGTTTTAATTATAAATAACTTTTCAAAACGTTAAAGTTAAAAATTTTGTTAATAAACTTCATGAGGTTTATATTTGAAAACACATTCTTAAGTTATTCATTGTCTATATTTCGGTTGATTTGAAAAGAAATAAATTGTGGAAGAAATTAATTAAAAATCAAAAAAATAAAACATTACAAAAAATTATTAAATAACCAGTAAGTAAACAAAGTGAAATGAAATCGCAAGGTGGCAGGTGATGGCAAAAATTGACCAAGATAAAAAATTTGCCCCCCCCCCCCCAAAAAAAAAAGAATGTAAGGTAATGGGATTATTTGAGTTATTACTATGTTGGCTGTTATATAAAATTAGAGAACCACTATACCAGTTATAAAATGTTCTTTTATCTCTGTAAATATGAAGTCATGTAAATTACTGCTATGCGGGATTATAATTTTATATTGAAAAATTAATAGGTAGTTTTAACAAAATTTTACGTTCCTAATGTAAAAATGGACAGAAAGGCTGAAAACATTCTTTGAGTTTGAATTGAAACCGCCTTAAAGTTTAGAAATATGTAAAACTTTAGAATTCACCATTTCTAAAATAGGCATGACCCGTGTGACATACCTTTTTATGTAAGGGTGAAAAGCGAATTGTAGAAACTTAGTCGAAAGATTATATTACTAATGTGGGATGCTAAGGAAAAATAAAATGATTAGTTACTTACAAAAAATATGCAATCAGTTTTAATGAAACTGTTTACGGCTGGAATAAAAATTAATATAAAGAAATAATGGTTTGTAAGTTTCACGGATGAGTATTACTGTATTAACTTCCTAGCAAAAACAGGCATACGGTATTAACTATTTACTACTTTAACTTTTGAGTATAGTATTGGTAAGTTTATGTCCCTTTATATCAAGGAAATTTAATAAATTTAATGCATTATTATTCATATGCATTGGTTTTTGTTTATGTTCTTTCAGTAATATTATGATATTTTGTAGCTGGAAAAAATGAAAAGAGCACAAAGCCAATCTTATCTGAAAGTAGAGATGCGGCGAGGTCCCTTTCATTTCTTGGTCCACTCAGTCGGAGAATTGGAAAATGGGAGGGTTGCCACTTATCTTGGCCACCGCCTTGGCTTGATACTTCAGTCCCGATACGTACTTTTATGTACTACATGATTGTACTATTTTTAAATAAATAAAAATAGTTACACTTAGTAGTTAGAATACATTTTCATAATTTTTACGTATAAAATTTGTTTTATATGTGACTGAATGTCAATTTCTGATTAAATTTGTCAGATGTAGTAACGGCCAAATTCAATGTGCTAGTAAATAATATGAGCAGTAAGTTAATTTACTTTATGTTAAATAAAAAATAATGTTATAAATTTCAGTAAACTATAAACATCGATAATTTACTTAAATAAGGATAGCTATATTATATCAGTACAGTAGGTAACATGATATGATCAAGGGTCACATTAACGTTATTATGTTTCACTTTTTATATTTAGAGACCAAAGAGAAAAACCGGAATCCCATTAGCTTATTAACTATTTGATGAAATATTGTTCATAGCTTTACTTATACTGTATTTTAGAATCGACCAAGCATTATTCAACCACAACCCAACAAATGTACAAAAGAAAACAATAATGTTTTATATATTTCAGATGATATCTTCGAATAAATTATATAAAAAGAAACTAAAAATGTTTAATCTGTAAGAAATTGATTTCCTCACGAATACAGTAAATCTTATTAAATTGTTATGAGCAATTTATTACAGTTAAGACATTGTTAATATTTTATCTATGTTAGGTTTCTTATTTCATCTTTTAATTTATTTAATCAAAGAGTTCTTCATGGGGACACAATAGCAATTAGTTGAGAAAACAAACGAGGTAACAAAAGCTAAGCAGTTATTAAAAGTTTAGTGTTGAGAAGATTAACTCTAAACCCTGAAAGGTCTTGTTATTTGCATACAAATTTGGTTTTAATTTGAGTGAACTGTGCAAGTCTTTTAAGATAAGTTTACTTTGTTACAAATGTTTCAAAACCTTACTTTTTGTATTTCAAAGTTAAATGCAATATAATGTTTATCCTATCTACGATAGAAACTATTCAACATGTTTGTCTTCTGTTATTATTTGATTTCATAAACTCTCCTTAACTACAGGAAACATCAAACTTCATTTTGAAATCATAAATTTGAGTACACAATATAGGTTTCTCAACATAAGTTTTTCTTTATTGTAATTAATATTTTTTCAGGATGTCGCTTACTTGCGTATTTTCCCCATGGATTTAGACTTTTCTTCAATATGGAACTTCATTCCTATGTGGGTGTACGTATGCCATTTTAAATATTATGAAATAAAATAAAATCAACTTAATTTAACTTCTGTATTTATATAAAATTTTCACTTAAAGTCCTCAAATAACTGAGAGTTTTTTGGTGGTAAGTAATTAAAGAGTGTAAGTTATATTGCTGGGCTGGGCAACGATGATATAAACCGAGGTTATTCACGGCCTTGTAAATTCACTGCTGGCCGGACTGAAACACTTGTTTTACTCCGAACATAAATGCAGCCTGGCTCCACTCGCCC
This sequence comes from Neoaliturus tenellus, assembly GCA_030545055.2. NCBI lineage: Eukaryota > Metazoa > Arthropoda > Insecta > Hemiptera > Cicadellidae > Neoaliturus > Neoaliturus tenellus. The sequence goes on along the minus strand of JAQYXR010000310.1, from coordinate 53,997 downwards.
TCGCCACACCCAGCTGGACTGTACAATTGAGCATAATGTATTTATAGTCAATGGTTTATTATCATATCGTCTTCAACAAAAATAACGGATGATGTTAGGTAAGATTTCCAAATCATAGAAAAATTATTAAACTTGGTCCATAACCGAAATTTTTTGTGATTCTATAGGTACCTTAATACGTTTTAAACAGGAAGTATATGAAAAGTAAAATTATGTAATACATGATATAAATATTTTACAGACGTTCTTCGAAATTCATCATATCCGTATGATGATACGAATCCTTAATCTTTTGATCTTTAATACGAATTCTTTATAAGTAAAATCTGTCAACAGGAAGCAAATGAAATGTAAAACTCGAAACGATAAGATTGTAGTTGGTATTGAGCTAAGAAAGTAAAAGTAAAGGAAGGTATCCTTCGGAACGACGAGCTGGGTATTCCTTAGAGACTGACTACGAAATTACCACACACGGTCTGCATATTAATGCTACCCTACTGCTGGCTACCTCATGACAACTGTAGTTGGTTTTTGTTGTTGTTTGTGAATAAGGAGACCCCGGCTGAACCGTTAAGAACGTCTGCCTTTAATGGGAATTTTGGGCGACCCCCCGGAAGGATGGCATATTGAAGGAAGAGAAAGGGTGAGAGACGGGACATAAGACGATTGTTTGATCATTCAGAGGGCCCACTTTCGAGTACTGTGACAACGGTCCGCTCTGTCCTCTAAACGGCCAACCATTCGACTCTCCACTCATGTTCCAGCTAGGGCTTTCCATGCCCGATGTCCTCACCATACCCGATGACCATGTCTCTCACCCCCCCCCCCCACCCCCCCCCCCACTGTTTTGTACATGAATGGATTATGAAGGAAGGGAAATTATCATAGTGGTCGGCCAAAAGACTTACCACTGTGTTTTGACAACTTCATATGCTTTACCCAATGTCAACTTCACTACTAGTATAAAACCAGGTTTAAAGTTGTCCTAGGACAACTGTAGTTTTTATAGAGATGAGAAAGTAAAATAAAATGAAAGTATCCTATGGAAAGGCGAGCTGCGTATTCCGTAGAGACTACATGACTACGAGATTACCACACACGTTGTGCATCTTAATGCTACCATACTGCTGACTACCTCATAGCATCTATCTGTAGATACTTGAAAGATCACTCTAGGATTTGTAAGACAATACGATCGATTTTATTTTATCCTTTCGTATTTCTTGTATTGAATACTCAAACCAGTATTTGAAACAGTAGATAAACAAGAAATATCGATGACATTTAGAACCAACTATTGAAAGTAGCCTACACATAAATCATAGAGATGTGCAGAAACATCCAGTGTAGGATTTAAATATATTTAATCCTGATATAAAAATTTGCATCTCAATCAGTTTTAAGTCATTTCTTGTCATATTTTAAGGATATTTACAGTACATTTCCCAGAGTCATATCTACAATCTAAGCTAATCTTAGTATGTTTAATGAGTCAGTTTTTATAAGGATCTAACAGTCAAAATACTTTGATCGTTCTTTTGATACAGCTGTTATATGGACACTTAATGGTTCGACAAATGTCTCATTTCTCATATCTTTTAGATCATGATGTCAATTATTGCAAAACCGGATAACTATTTGCATATCCAAAAGGTATAAGTTTTAATAATTATTTAACTTGAATTTTCTTGTCAATAATCGATTTTAAGCCAGTTTATATTCACTGCTGGCTTGATTTTTAGCTGGCTTATTCACTCAGACGAATCAAATGATGTTAAAACATGAAAACAAATCTTAATACCTAACTCATATAATTTATTTTATTTTATTTGGATAGGAATCAATTTTGCAGATAGGAATTGTAATTATCATAATGTCAACATCTATTAGACAATTAAATATTTTACATTTGTGAAGATTATTTAAGCAAAAGGAGTTGAATTGAAGCAAACAATGCTTTTTACAGTAATCAGTGGTTTGAAACACCCCTGCTCTAAATAATTCAACTCAGACACTAGTTAGGGTCCAGTTCAAGTGACAAGGGAATCCATTTGTGGAATCGTGTTAATGAGTGCAACATTCTCCCTTTGTTCCTCCAACCCTTGTAATGTATTCTAGTAACCCAAACCCCACCTCGCAGCTACTTTATTTTAATTTTCATTTGTTTAGTAAAAACAAATAATTAAAATAAATCCATTCCTTAATTCTTTTGGTTTATAGGTATCGAGTACTATTTAGTGACAATATGAAACGAGAATAGATAGCTAAACAATTTATAAGTTCATTGTATATTCTAGAACACTGAATAAAATAATAAATAAATAAATTTTAAAATAAAGTCTTCAAATTTCTAATAAATTAATTTTTTTTTTAATTTACGTTTATTTTTATTTTAATAAACGCCAATAAAAATTTAATTTATTAGAAATTTGAAGACTTAATTTTAAAATTTATTTATTTATTTCTAATAAGAAGAGCTTGTGCAGAATGATGAAAATAACAAATGTTTACGAAAGTAATAGGAAATATTTTCCAGTGCTTGAGTTTTAGAAGTAATAAATAATTTAATAATTACTTATTTTAAGGCCGTCAAAGAGAAATTCGCAACATCAGTTGAAGTTAAAGGTAAATTAAGTAAAGAAATGTTCTGACGAAGAAAATTAGTCAGCTTTAAAATTTTCGTGAGGCTTAAACGAACAATTCTTTGAGGTAATGATTTTGGTGAGAGTGATAAATGTTCAAAAAGCTAATAAAACCCAGGTGAGATCCTATTAGTCCTGGAAGATAAGTGTTTGACTACATTCTTTTTATGGAACTCGGTTGGAGTTACCTTTACACTCATCGGTAACTTTGCCTGTAATCTAGTTTTGTGATTTAGTTAACACATTCTCGTAACAGTTATAAATGTTTTATAACAGCATGACATTAACATTATTATTTAGTTTTTTCATTACTTAAACATTCTTTGGTGAAAGGAGGAATAGTCTCCTAGAAGGAGGTTCCTTTAAAATAACATCAGTAAATAAATAAATGAAATACAGGGTTAGGCAAAAGTCTGGACACCCCCAGTTAACTTTTTAACGCGTTGCAGTAGGGAAACCAAACTCGGCACATGTTTACAACATAAAAAACGGCACTTTTTCATCAACTACACAACTTTGCCCCTGCCCCCAAAATGGGGTATTTTGGTGGCAGCCCCAAATTTTTAAATGTAAACCCCTGTTGAGTGACCCCTCATTTTGAACGGTTTATCAAGAGAAATGCAATAGCGCAAACCGGAGGTCAATATCTCACCCCTAACCAAAATGGCAGCCATTTCAAAATTTGAGATGGGCAAGCAAGTTTAAGTCTGGACACCCCCAATTAATCTTTTAACGCGTTGCAGTAGGAATACCAAACTCGGCACACGTTATCAACACAAAAAATGCAATTTGTTCAACAAAGAAACAACTTTGCCTCGGCCCCCAAAATGGGGTGTTTTGGGAAAAGCCCCAAATTTTCAAACGTAAACCCCTATTGAGTGACCCCTCATTTTAAACGGTTTATCAAGAGAAATGCAATGGTGCAGACCGGAGGTCAATATCTCACCTCTAACCAAAATGGCAGCCATTTCAAAATTTGAGATAGGTTGATTGACATTGAATAAAATTAAATCGGAAAATAGATATTTTAGAAATACACATATTAAAAATTATTTTAGAATTAACCTACTAATTCAGTTTTGCTATTAGGTTCAATTTTAAAATAGTTTTAAAATTCTCATTTCTAAAATAGCTATTTTCCGATTTAATTTTAAGGTTGTATAGGTGTACTATTTGAGGTTGGAAAGTAATGGAGTGAATTATCTTACACTTTTGTTTGGTCCCAACTATGATGAGAATACATATCATCAGAAATTCAAGAATTGCTTCTAAGCCTAGGCTCATTGCTCAATTCTCGGCCTGAAATCAGTCCTACGCAATTTTTAAACTAAAGATCGTTTAGACATATTTCACTTTTTGAAATAATGAAATTTCAAAAAAGATTTAACATTTGTTACTTTTTTTCCAATAATACTTATACAGTATTATACTAATTTAGTCCCTAAAAACTAAAAAAGACTTTTCAAAACTAAAAATATAGAAAGGTGAAATCTTTAATTAAATGTCATTACGGCGATATAAATATTTTAGTATTCTGTATTATAATAAAATTTCATTCTGAGTAAAGTCGTAAAGATTCTAAAAGGAAAATGTCGTTTCATCAATACAACTGTAATTAAATTATTTATATTATTTACTGTGTCTGTTAACTCTTTTTTACAGTTACAAGCAACATATTATAAGTCTGCTTAGTGGTTTAAAATATCAAGTGGCTCTTAAAGTAACAAGCTTGAAATTTAAGAAGTCAAATTTGAATTTGTAGTAAATTAAGCGTAAATAACTGTATTCGAATTTGTTGTAATTAAAATAAATAACAAAGAACTACCGTATCCCTGCAAAGGACTTTGTATTTACTTAGAGCATTATCGATATATTCAGTATACCGTACTATTATTATGTTAATGAAAAAATTTAGAATATTAATTGACAGAAAATTCTTAGTTATATTACATTATATAAATGTTAAGTAAATTTAACTAATTAGAAAACATTGTATGTCTATTGAAGTTTATGCTTGTCATGTTTACTCTGAAAATCTAAAAAGAAAGACATCAGTTTCCAAACATAGAAAGGGAAATCTTGTTTACTGGTGTTTCCTTACATGAAAACCTTTTTACAGAGGGATTTTGAACCGATTAAACGTTAAAATGTATTAACCTACGTTACGAACATAAATACTTTGAAATATCAATCCAGTCAATCTGAACTTGTACTATTACATAATAAATGTTTATAGATTAAAAATTGTAAAATAAATTTCAAAATAAAAAAGTACAAGGACATAATTTTGTTATAAAATACTTTAACAAAAAATGTTGTAACAGATGTATATATTTATCTACATAATAACCAACAGTTAGTTTAAACTTGTTATGTTCATATATTAGGCATATCACATAGTACAGAGGCTTCAATACAAAGCATTATGATATGAGTCATTAAAGAATTTAAATTCATTCACAAACATAGAGCCAAAACTAATTTTATTTTAACTAACAACATAATTTTAAAGTTATTAACTAACTTAATAAAGCTTTATACTTTTATATAAAGCTTTATACTCAATTATACCTTTAAGAGAAAAGGCTTAAATTGTTTCTATAAAATTTAAAGAGTTAAGTTAAAATTTAAAGAGCTCCATATTTAAAGGAGATAAAACTGAAGGACTGCAAACTCCAAAGTGGTGAAAAACATCATTTATCAACTGATCGACCCTTCCACCAACTTCTTAGCTAAACTTTGTAAATAGCTGAACTTGTCTTCCTCCCTTGCCTAGTAATATTATGCAGCTTACCTTATACGAGAGAGAGGGTAAAAGTATTGTTTTGGAAAACAAAGTAGTTAAAATCGTAACAGATTCTTTAATAAAAGTATATTCGTATCTAATAAAAAGATCAAAATAAGTGAGCAATTTAGGTTTATCATCCGAGTCTTGAGACTCAAGAAGGTTTAAGGCCTATTTAGCTCATTTGCATTTCAAGATTCAAATTACAGTACAGAGAGTGTTTTAAAAATGAATGTCATTTTAAATCCTTCTAATTTCACTATTAAGTGAACTCATTTTTTCCACTGCAGCTTTAAATCTTTTCTCTGCTATGATTTTAAGTATTTTAGTTTGTAATTGTTCTCTCGTTTAAAACTTTCTTGGTGGAATGTCAAACTTCACTAGTTTGAAATTTTAGTTGGAATATCTCAAGTTACACCAAGGATTAAAGTTGTGTAAGAACCATCACAATTGAATTGCAACAATCGTAAATGGAATGTATTACATAATTAACTAGGGGGCCTGTGCAGCGCAATGCGCTGCATTTATTAGGGTGCCTGGTGATCAAACTTTGCTCCATGGTAATACTATGAAAAAAATTTCACTATAGTGAAAATCAGATATAACATTATTGGTGTTTCATCGATCGATCTTCATTACCAATTCTCCAACGCTAAAACAACTGTTTCTAAATGAAATTTTTTCACAAGATTTTAATTTTTTTGTTGTATTGGGTTTTGGCCACAATGAATCGATTGGAGTTGGTCCCATGGCTGGGAAGATTCCGGCTTTCGTCCTATAGTTCCCATGTTATCATTATGGAGATTTTAATGACTACTAAATTGAACAAAAATAAGCTGATAACGGTTTCATACTAACAATTCTAATTTATTGTAAGGAACCGACACTGACCTGGGTTGGTTTGGTGGATATGGTATAATTATACCTAATTTGGTTTTAGTCTTTATTCGTGAAGTTTAGGCATACATATCACAGGAGAACTGTATCTTGTAAATAAAAAGAGTAAAATCAATAGTCTACATATTTTATAATGAATTAAAAACATTAAATATTCTAATATAAAAACTACTTGGTCTTTATAAATTTTATTATTAATTGTATTTGTTAGGTGATGAATTATTTGATTTTCTACGTTCATTGAATAGATTAATATTGTTTAGTATCTTATAAAACAAACCAATTAAATATTAAACTAGCAATACGATGAGAAAGAAAATGTTCCACAGATCTTCCACAAACTTTGAAAACGCTTATGTTTCAGAAATGATTCTTTTGTATGGCTCCCTTTAACAGCGACTCACATTCAGCCGAGATCCAAGTTATCATTTGGTTATTTTTCAACAATTCATTATGTTTTATGAATACATTATGTTTTTAAAACTTCAAAACAACACAAAAGAGGACATTACAGATTTTCAAGGAAATCCTGTTAATAAATTTGAACAAATGGATGATGCATTTTATCAATAATATATAAACACAATAACATTAAATTGGAAGCTATTAGGCTGGTATTTACAAATTTATAATTCTTTACTATGTTTTATACATGTTTATTTTTAACTATAATCTTTTAAAAACGTACAACTATCTAGTCAACTGTTAGTAGTACAATTAGTTGTATTTGGTGGACATGTACGCACTAACATATTAACTCATTTTTAGTTTTCATAAAGTTTTTATTTTGAAACTGATAAACTAATTTGGGTAGTTTATCGGAAGCGAGTTCTAAGCCAAATTTTACACAGGTGTGAGATGTCTTCAATGCCGGTGGTTATTGCTCGTCAACCCTCGTCTCCTCGCAATTCAGGCTCCAACAATGACTATTCAAAGGAAGTTTTCCTCTCACAAACGTTTGGAAGGTGGAAGGGCCATTAGAAAGATGAATATTCCCCGCTCTCACGCCAAAGGTCTTATTTTTACAATAGCATAGATTCAAATATTCATTCTTTAGTTATTTGCTAATGCTAATATGTTTGTATTATTTACTCCGCAGAGATTAGATTTAATTAAAAGAGATGCTATTCTGTTTTGTTTTGCACGTTTCGTTTTTCGTCTTTGTATAATTTTTTTGACTGAGCGTCCCTCTAAACTTAGTCCTTGAAGGAGTAGGATTCTTTAGCGCGACATGCTTCTTAGAGTGCATTCTTCAAAAAATTTCCATTTACCTGTTCTGAAGGGGCTCGCCCCCTTTGTCCATGCATGATTATATCTAACACTCTATTTTAATGGGGCAAAATAGAGAGAAAACGGATGATATCTACATTATTATAGTTAAAATGGCAGTGTTGTGACTTAAAAAGGTTTTCTACAAATTAATGATCTTAATCACAAAATATTATTTTTAGCCCATGCTGTAACCCTCGGCGTGGAGCGGCGGTGTTGCCACTTCGGCATCTAATGAGACGGCTAATGACTTTTCCCGCCTGTAATGGTCCGTAATCTCCTCCCGATCATCCGTATAAGTTACTTCTACTCTCTCCACTGGTAAACTAATTAAAGCGTAATGAAATGTTAGCTCATCACTTTTAAAGCATTTTCTTTAACCACTTTCAAAGTTAAAATAATCTTTCATCAGTTTTATCATTCCGTGTTTATTCAAACTTGATTTGTATATACAACTTTTTTATCGTACTGGTCAGGAAAGAAAAAAAAAACGATGATATTAAACCATAGAGTAACGTTTTATTACTCGCTTTATTTTTATGTGACGTATTGTTATGTACACTGTACACATTTTACTTATATTAACTATTTGAGAGCTAAGAAGGTTATTAGTGTGTTATGTTCATATTTTTTTCGAAACTATGTGTTGGTAAATGAATGAATTAAGAAAAATCCCACAGTTTAAAAATACAAAGATTTTCCTACGAACTTTAGGGTTTTGACACACTAACAGGAAACGGTCTTAACATTAAGCTGTCAGCTAGTGTTTTTAAACCCTTGATTCAGATAGTAAACCGTCCAATAATAACTTGAACCTTCGACTTTTATCAAACTTTGTACTGAGGAAAAGGTGGCCAATCATCAGATTAAGATCGAAAAACAGCTTGATCCCGACCATATGAATGGAGTTTTATGGGGTAAGAATATAGGTTGTATTACCTTTTTCCGTCAGCAGTTCTAAACTTAAACATCACACTTATGTTGACTTATGTTTTGGTTTAACTAAACCATTATCAAAACACAGTAGGCCTACACTTGCAGATCTAAATGGTCGTTTTGACAACGACCATTTGGATCTGGAAGTGTACTGTGTTTTTATAATGGTTTAGTTAAACCGAAACATGTGTCAATATAAGTGTGATGTTTCAAGTTTAGAACTGCTGACGGAAAAAGGTAATACAACCTATGTTCTTATAATATTGCAGTTCTGGGGCTATACAAAATGAATTTTAATTTTATGGGGTGCCGAAAGGGTACAAATGGGTATTGACTTCGAGAATTAAAATGCGCCAATTGCAATTAAAACCATGTAAATTATCATTAAAAACAAACAACTTAGTATTTAAAATCATTAACTTAGCTTAACAGGTTGTAGAGAAAATTCAAATAAAGTTTTCTGTGTCACTCATATGATAAATAATATAAAACCTTATAGGCTATAACGCTTTTTTAATTTCTCAATAAAAAATTGTGTACGCCTTCATTAGGTGGTGAGAAACAAACATTTTGTCATGAAACAGATCTTTTAACATTTTAGCAAAAAGAAAACTACAAACTAAATTCTGTCCAACAACAAAATAAACTTGAAAATCGCTTTAAAATTGCAGTAGGAGTTAAAATTACAAACAAACCCTTACCTTATTAAATAAGTTTATTTTTGGATTTGTACTCAGATTAGGCACTTCCTTGGTTTTAAATTTTATTTTACCGTTCCTTAAAACTAATAACTTTATTATATATTAAACAAATACCCCCGTCGCAGCAGACATGCGTACTTAGCGAATTTCCAATGGAATTTCAGATTATTTACTTTCCCCATAAAAACACCATAGGATCGAGTATGTATGTTTTCTGCCATTGGGTGTTGTTAGAAAATCTAAGTTAATCAATAATTGGTGAATGTAAACACAAAATTGTATCAAACTCTGGCAATTTTTTATTTTCCCCATAAACCCCATGGGGGTGAGTATGTAGGTTTGCCGCCATATGGGTTTTGTAAGCATAAGCAAGTATAAGTTAAACCTTATATAGATAATGTACATACCAAATGTGATTAAGTTATGTCAATAAATAAGCAAGATATAGGGTTTTCTTGATTTCCCAAAAAAATAACATTGAGAACACATTTTTGGATTTTCCCCGTAACCAGTTATGCTATGATAAATATTCAAAATACCAAATTGTTTGTTTTTTAAGCACTTTTAAATGGTTTCAGTTAAAATTGATGAATTTTAAAAATTAAGGTCTAAAAATGCCAAAAACCCATTTTTGACCCCTTTGAAACCCCATAAAACCCCGTTCCCATAACCCGACAATGCTGGTTATCGAACTCATGAAAATAGACCTGGTCTTACACCTCCATACCAAATTTCATCAAAATCGGAGGTCCCCTTCAAAAGTTATCAGTACCACAGACACATAGATATATGTATATATATATATATATATATATATATATATATATATATATATATATATATATATATATATATGTATATATATATATGAAAATGAACGAATGGTGTTTTTGGCTTCTGGGGACCTCAAAATGAAAAAGTACAGTGGTCCCGGGCTTAGGTCTTACCATGGCTACTACCGTATTCCTTATAGGGAAATTCGCTAAAATCAAATAATGTAAAATATTACAGTAAAAATATGATCCAATTACATTTTTTTAGATTTTCTTGAGATTATATTGGTACCCAATATTTTGACCATTGAAAAAGAGGAAATACGAGAGCGATTTACTATGTCACGATCGTAGTTTCTTCCGAGAGTCATGTTGGTTCAACGATAAGTGCTCAGTCACTCGAAAAGCGGCAACATTTCGCAACACTTTTGGACATATTCTTTTTAATGTTAGTTAAAACGACTATGGTACAGAGAAAACCCTATCCAATATTAAACACTCAAAAATCGGTTGAAAATTGCAAGAGTTTAAAAATTAATTAAGTATTGATCAGTTTCGCTATCACTTTATGAACCTTTTGAAAGAGACAACTACGGTGTATATGCAAAACGTGCCCGAAAATGATGGTTGGTGTAGTTATGAATCTAACTGTTGGTCATAATATATTTTACGTCACAATTGAGTGATAAAAAGTATATCCGTTAAATAAACTATTTTGTTAAGTAAACAGTGTAACACATTCAAATTTTGGCATAGAATATTAGCAAACATACTTACATTTTTGTCCGAGTGGGAGACTATAACTAAATTTTATATTACTTTGGTAATTATTTGGGCCTACCAACCTTTAAAGTGCTCCAGGGTCTGGAGGTGAAACAGCAGTTGTGTCTGGAAAGACCGATCTTCATGCGGCTCTCGAGGGGAGGAAGAGGGACTGCGAAGCAGAGGACGTCCATGTGCATGTCCAACTGTTGTGGTCCTAGAGGGTCTGCTGCTTCCAACTGGCGAGAAGATAGTGGAGTATCTGTTTCTAGAAGAGAGATTGTCGGAGAGTCAGCTGTGAGTCGCCTCGTTGGACACCTAGTGGTGTTCGGTCCACCCACGAGGGGTGAACAAATACTTCCTCTAAGGTGTAGGGGCCTTAAGTCTCGATAACCGTACCAAAAAACCCACCCCCCTTAGGGTATCGGTCAGTGCACTTAGGCCCAATTATCCTATTAACATGTCGCGGTAAACAGGGGGTACGATTATAGAGGGATTGGGAGACAAATGGCCAGAAATGTTGGGGCAAAAAAAAGTTCAAAAGTTGGATAATGTATAAGGAAGGGAATAATGAATTGCAATGAGGGTTTGAAAAGCTAACAAATGGAAGCTTGAAGATGAACTACTTATCAAGGATCCTATTGAGGTAAAAGGAGTAGGGGAATGATGGCTTGAAAACTTCAATTTGTCTTTGATATTAATGGGGACTGGAATAGTTAATTTAACAGAGCTCCTTCTTCAAGAGCCATACCATTCAACGACTTTTAAAGAAGTCCTGATAAAAGAACTCTTAAGATAAGTAAAGATATTTCTCGGGACTAGAATAGGTCATCAAGCAGGACCCCTCTCTCAGAGCCATAGACATTTAATGACTCATAGAGCCATAACATTTAATGACTGGGGAAAAGTCCTGAATGATGACCTTTTGGGCCACCTTGGTGTAGGGGAAATTTGTGTTATTTGCAAATTAAAACTATTTGAGAGATAGTCGGGGGCTAATGTATGATAAACTGCAAGGTCGCCATCTTTCGTCAGATAATCTGCAACAAAAGAGAGAACCAAACACATTAGAATATTTTATTTTGAAGTATTGAAAAATGTTCAAGCATAACTTTTATCATAAGCATCCCTATTTTTTTTCCAGTTCCAAATAATGAGTATTAAAAAACCATCTGCTTTAAATCCACTTATAAATCAAAGGTACTGTATTGCAGATAGAGCAAATGTGGTGTTGTTTTTTTTTTTTTTTTTTTTTTTATACTTAACTAAAAGTATTTCAACAAATTGTCGGGTTCATATTCTGTTGTTAAATTACACTTATATCATTAATACTCTATATTGCAAGGTATAAATTCCTACTGAAGATAATTCTTAGAAATTATCTGCTCATGGTTTTCAATTCTTATAAAATATCATTAATTGAAATTTGAAAGTCAAAATTTAGTTGTTAAATTCTTTAAACATTGATGTCATTAGTGTTGTTACAATGATATTACATAATTGGTTGATTGATTGATTGATTGACCCGAAATACACAATCCCAAAATAGAAAAAATAGGAAAGCTATAATTTTCTGTTTCAATAATTTTGTTATAATTCTAATACCAAACTGGAAATATAAAGACTAGTGTACAAAACTTATCGTAAAGTATTTAGAATATATGCTGGGGGATGTGTTGTAAGTAAAAACATAAAAAAGGTAGTGCTAAAGACAATAAAGTAAATTAAAATTTATTTACCTGGTGTATTGTTGCATCCAATGGTGAGGGTCTACAAAGGGACTACGGTATACCAATAAGGACTAAAATTGTGTTACACTGTTTACATATTTTAAAACATCCAAAAGTATGCTGTCCAATAAAACGTACAGTATTTAGCACTACAGCAGTACTGAAGTAAAAATCAATTAACAGTCTATTATTTTATTAGTAATTAATGTTATAAAAGCGACTACATATTCAAACCAAATAGGCGACCTTTCAAATCTTTATGCATGTAAAGAAATATATTTTATATAACGTTATTTGAAAAACTTGGCCTATTTCATGATTTCAGGATTAAGCATCAATGATGGTCCAATTAAAATGGTATTATTCAATTAAGTTAAATTAGACTTAAATAAAACGGACACCCAAAATTGATCTTCACATTAATGTCAAAGTTAGTTTTTTTTCTCTTGTCAGTAGGTGGAATATGTATAAAGTGTTATATACATATTAATTTTAATTTCTTTTTCTGTAAACTCATATTTTCAATTTAGCAAGAATAGTATGAGCTATCTTTTTTACACTATACTTTTAATATTGTAACTGCACTTGGGCCAACCCCATAATGTCACAGAGATATTGGAGGAAACCACACGTTGTAATATACACTTTGGTATAACAATTAACCCAAGAATGGTTAAAAAGTACAACTTTTTGTCCTCTTATAAAGTCTCAGTTCTGAACTCAAGTTAATATATCAATTCTTTAAGTATTAATATCCACAACTTAAATCAGTTCCTAGAAATCTAATCATGAGTAATTTAAATTCTTAATAAAATCCATGCGGATCCTAATTTAATGTATCAAAAGATTTGCAAGTGAAGGTATTCAACAATCTTTTTTACTACTAGCTGCGAATTTCAACGGTTAAACAAGATTTGTAAACAATTGCACTGCGTTCAACCTTTATTTGATTAAGTAGGATATGAAACAAATCGAGGACCAAACATACACATACAAAAACTAATGGTTAATAAAGAAAAATCATATTGTAATGTAGTCCTACAAAACTATAGGCACAAATATAAGCTTATTCTATTACTCACGCATGAGACACTTGAGTACTGTATAACACAAATTCACTATTCAAATTATTTAAACATTTTCTGTTACTAAGCAATGATTTTAACAATGAATTAAAAAATACTATTTTGAACAGATGACAAGTTTTACAAAGTTATTTGTTAGGTTATTTTTCAAGAGTTGTTTCACAAGTTAACTATAAAATTGTAATTCCTTATTTTTTATAATCACTATAAAATATAATAATATATATTCAAAGTAAATTTTCCTATAATACAACACCATAAGAACCATATAATACAACCATAACCTACATATAAATAAATATTTATGAGCATAAATATTCTGTAATTCAACAGATGTCCCTTTGAGCACAACTGTTATACTTTAAGAGAGACGATTAGAAAATTAACTACCCTACCTAAAGGTGGAAAACTGAAAATTCAGAGAGAAACTGGCATTATCGACCGAAAGGCCTAGTGAGCACTCGCCTCAAGCTTTAGTTGTCTTTTCCAATTGAAATAGATTCTGCAGTTCCTAGTTTAGCTTTAGTAAAAGTTTAGAATTACCACTAGTTTTCGGCATTGCCTATGTTCAAGTTATGGTGCTCAACTTAACATATTAATAAAAAAACTTCCATCATTCTTCTTAATCTTATCATAATTTGCGTACTTTTTATCTTTGTGCAAAACAGTATTTCATATTAGGCCTACGTTAAAGTTGGTTTAATAAATCATAATCATACTAAAAATTGTTCAAACAAAACTTGTATTTTTTGTTTTTTATATTTAACATAAAACTAATAAATTGTTATGTTTATTATTTGATTGCTTTAGACATAACTCTAAAAATGGTTTTAAACAAATCGTTTGCAGGATTCATTTTAGTTATGAAAAGTTTTTGTTTTTTCTAAAACTGCCATTAAATCTACAGTAATATAAAATCTTTTGTCAAATACCCATGAGCAAAACATAAGGTCAAAGCCCTTAGGCTATGTTTTTCACAATAGAAACAGCAATGGGAATCTCTCATTCCTTTCCTTTATAACTGCAAATTTTAACTCAATACATCCAGTATGTTTTTGCGTGATAAACAATTCACAGGTGTGATGGTTTTCACATATTTGAAAACAAACAACCAAACTATTCCATCTTATTATCAGTAGGCTTTTATTGTTTGTTTTGGCAGTTTCATTATTGAAATTTAATTAATAAATTATGTTGATTTATTGTTTGTCAAATAAGAAAACTAACTTCACATTTCCTCTGATCCTAATCCTACAATCGCATCTGCACTTTTTCTTTGGCCAATTTTTCTTAATGTTTGTAAAACTGGAAAATGGTAAACCAATCTAAACCCATATATTAAAGTCTTACGATGACCACAACTAACTACCCTCCAGTGACACTACATTATGATTACACCCCAAGCTAATAAAGCAAAATATCTTGGAATATACTTTGACAAATGACTCACTAGTGTGCCCATACCTAAATCAAAATTTAAGGACAAACCAACTTATTTCACGCACTTGAAAATTATCAGCTAAAAAATTTACTTATTTATAAAATAATATCCAAACCAATATGGACTTATGGCAAAAGCTTAAGAGTATTGCACCCACCCAAATCAAAAATATTGAATTATTCAAAGATTTCCTATCAATCAAGAACCTTAAGATACCGTATTCTTTGTAAGCATCATGGTACGTCTCAAAACAAATGATAAAATTCATAATGAATCAAAGATAATGATTCATAATGATATCAAAAATTTCTTGAGCCTGAGAATAAATAGGAATATTCAATAGCAAATATCAAACCAAGCTCGAAAACCATCCTAATAATCTTGCATTGAACCTCTTGGACAATAGTGTCTTCTACCTATTACCGAGATACATTCTGTTTTGAGCTTTAATGTTCAATTTGTAGCCAATTTTAAGTGATCTTAAGTGATTTTACTTATGTTGGTGAGCACAATGTTGCATAAAAATCTCTAGTTCCTAATTTCTTCATATTTGCTTATTCGTGTATACATTTAAACAGATTGTAAATAATAAAAAATCTTCAAAATAGTATATTTCGTTATAAGGGCCAAAACGGAGTTTAGCCGGCCTCGAGAACCGTTCCGAGTTCGAGACAAAGTCAAGAACTTGAAACGATCGAGAGTAGGTAAAACTTTTTCGGGTTATTTACGAATTTTATTTCTGGAATGAAATATATGAATGGAATAATTATTTTTATTTGCAAATAACAAACAAAACATAACCGTGACTAACCTAACGGATTATATCGCTTGTGTTTTCATTTGCTTAGGATACCACTTCACATCAAATCCGGTTTCCATTGGCTTAAAGTGGGAAGTTACCTATACCTCAAAGCATGATTTTCGTTGCTAAACGTGAGGATTGAAAACGATATTGATGTAGATTGATGAAAATCTTTTAACCATTGGTTTTAAAGCTGCTTATTGTGAAATCGTACTGTTGATGGTTGGTGTAAACTTAACCGTCCCATGTTTATTTACAATGGCAATATAACAAAAGTGAATGAAAACCAACGAGCAAGGCTCGGAAGACTACTGTGTTATAAAATTATAAGCTTTGCCACTTAAGTTGACAAATGCCAAAACAGTTGGTACATGCCCATTCAAACGGAAGGGCCTTGCAAGATCTTACAGTTCTATATTTCCCCAATAGATCAACAATGGTCCCGTTCACGTTCATCCACCGTATCCACCGCATCCACCGCAACCGGGATTTGGTGGATCATGTGATGAAGCCCAATGGTCACGTGATAAATCCTGGTGGATCCTAGTGTCCTGGTGGATCACTTTGCTGTCGTCTTATGAATCCACCAGGATTTTGAAGGTTGGCGTTCACTCGCATCTGTTACTAACCGCAAAAAAACACTGAATCTCGTTCCACCACTGGGGAACGTGAACGGAACAATTGATAAAGAAAGTAAAAGATTTTCAAGTTTAACAGCTGTAACGAGTGCGTACCACGGCGCACCATCGAGAGCATCTGTAAAGGCTGATTTTCATGCTGCCAGTGGCTGGTATGCAAATTGAGATTTCACTGGAAAAGGCACTGGCAAGCGGTGACTGGAATACCAGCGAGCTAGCTCTTCAACAATGGACCCGTGCACGTTTCATCCACCGCAAAAGAGGTTTGTTCACGTTTTGCCAATCACGTGACTAATACCAGACATTTTATTTGTGGGATATGATGGGCAAAAACATAAACAAACCGTTTTGTGGTGGATGCTTGTGAACGCCCTCAATGTGTCTGTTTCACGTTGCCAGCTACTAGAATATTTTGGGTGTTCATTTTGAATGTTTACACCAAGGAGGTTATATTCTAATACTGGAGGTAACACACATTATTAAAGTAGCGTGCAGCTGATTTTCTTTGGTTGGTTGCACTGAAGTACCAAATTAAATTGTTTGCCAATATGAACGAGTCGGCTATGGGAGTCGAATTGTGAATGAATTACATGTTCAATCGGTTTTATGGAAAATTATATTAAAGCAGCTTTGAATTCATAGGCAAAAACACAGAAAATAAATTTTATAGCTCAACAAAGAATTTTACCGTGGAAAATTGGTTCGTAAGTAGGTTTTTAGGCTGACTACAAATTTTGGGTTAGAACTTGGCCTAAATTATCTCTTAAAAGACCTGGAGGATTAGTTTTTTTTTAAAAAAGTTGTATTAGATAATAAAATCTTCCATAACGAGGGAATAAGTTATCTTTTGAAATAGGTCTATTTAATTTTCATTATCAATCACAAATTCACTAGTTGGCCTAGGCCTAAAATTAATATAAGAATGCAGCTCAAGTTTGTTCCAGATATTAAAAAAGAACACAAAATTAAGAGTACAATTTTTTACTGCAGAGGTATGAATTGTAATTAATTATCATTTCAGAGAAGTCGCAACAAATAAAATGAACGTTAAATTCATGGTCTAAATAAGTTATAATTCTATTTCTTAAGCTATTTTTAAAACAACAAACATTTACAAATACAAATTATATCAAAATCCGATATTATATTCTGTAAAATACCTATAACTAATAAATTCGTCAAATTCGAGGAAGTTATAAAGACACACGTCATTGTTGTTTTAGAATCTAGATTCCTTATTGGTTAGCCCTACCATACCTATTCATCGTTCCCAGAAGATTCGAACCATTTCGTTGATTCGAATATATTTTAACTACCGTGCAAAGAACGAAAAAACTGTACTTAAGAGTTACCAATCAAACAAAATCACCAGCACGCTTTTTCGCCATCATTAACCAATCAGTGGCACCTCTAGTATTAGAATATTACCTCCTTGGTTTACACAATGCCAGTGAACTGGAGCTAGTCTTTAAATTTTAGTTCCACTGGCGCTTCCAGCTACTGGCAGGACTGTGGCTCACAGACCCTTCCAAAGACTGGCGACGCCCGTTTACACGGCGTTTACCAGCGACTGGGAACCTCCACTGGAACGCGCTGGCAGCGTGTAATCAGCCTTTATGTTATGGAGTTGTTCGTACCAAAGAAGTTATGTTAAGCCATGGAGGATACACTGGTTAATAGACTGCAAAAGCCAAACTGTAAACCTATCCCAAACTATAAACTGTAAAAGTATCCCAAATAAATTGCTCGATTTCGAGCAACAAGTACACTAGTAGTATTTAATGCATTACCTACAATTTTTCTATGTATGTAATCTTACATTTTGGTAAAGCAAGCAAAGTGTGAGATGAGTATTTTGTTTTGTTTTTGAATTATAATTCATAACTAACTGTACTACGGCCTACTCCATATATATCACAGATATTGTAGGATACCAACTGTTTTAATTATAGCCTTTTATATAACGAATAATCAAATAATCTTATCGAGTCCCATTGCTGAAGTTTTAATTATAGCCTTTTATATAACGAATAATCAAATAATCTTATCGAGTCCCATTGCTGAATTCAAGCCGATATTCCAACCCTCTCAATCATTATGTTAACACTCCAGAAGCCTAGTAATCATGAGTGGACAATTATTAAAAAAATAATTTACAGAACATTTACTAGAACTTCTCAAACCTTGAAGCTGTTCACCGGCAAATCAGCTGTTTCAATTGTCTCTTATCTCTGGCGTCCTATTGGTCAAATTCATATTCAGTGGAGTCGGCAGGGACGCTTGCCTTTCCAACGGTTTTGCGAGTCAGTTCCGTGTACGAGTTCGAGACGGTAGCTCCCGTGAATCACGGTCAACCTACAAACTACAATTTCCCCGCAAACCAAAGTAAATCATTGTTCTAATTTACCATAAACATTCGTGATTTTCAAATACACGCAAATCATAATTTATTCGCAAGTGAAAGTGTTGAATTTAAGTTTTTCTTTGAATGGACACGTGTTAGAATCGTGAATAGACCTGAGTATTTCAATAAGTTTGTTGAAGAGGCGTAATTTTTAGTTTTTTTAATTTTTCTTTTAACTGGAGACGTACAAGTGAAGTACAAGTGCAAGTTTATTTTAACTTATTAGAACTAGTACATTATTGTGAATTATTTCTACTGTGACTGTGGAACTCAACATCATCTCTCGGACGGATAAGCACGAGGTCCCGGCAGATTCCCATAGAAGGCGCCTTCTCCCCCCCTGCTGAGCCCTAGGAGTCCCATGCTGAGAGGCCCTATCCCTTTTCATCATCGTTGTCTACCAGCTTCAGCAACTCAGCGGGTTCCTGCGTCGCGTCCGTCACTCACCCAAGTGTACACTCAAGTGTAAAAAGGTACTGTTCTCCAGTTAAAATATCACTTGCACTTTTTATAATCATTGACTATTTTTAGGTATTTTAATTTGTCTTTAAATAAGTCATAGACAATAGCCGAACAGTAGAATACATAATTTTAAACATCCGGCAAATAGTGTACGAGTATTTTTTCGCTGTACATTTAACAGACATTTTCTTGCGTTCGTTAATTTGCTAATTTTAAAGACGGCCAGTTTTCTTTATGAACTGTAAATTACGAGCTATTAAACATGGTCCTTCGAGCCGGATCTTATTTGTCTTTTGTCTACCGTCAGATAGTCAATCTCGAATCAAGAAAATAACTCTCAGTTACCTCAAACGTGCAGTGTCCAGAGACAATGATTAGCCTCGTGAGTTACATTATTCATTTGCTCAATTCTCACTCAAAACTAGTTTTAACAAATAATATGATAAATGTTTTGAATATTCCTGGATAATTAAATTGACTAAAATAACACAATGAAGTTCATCACTTTCAAGCGTCAAAGTAAATTAATTCATAATCGAGCCTCAAAACTTTTAGTTCATTGTAAAACCCTGGAGGATTTACCGGAACTCTTCGATAGGCACAAACAACAAGCTTTATCAATATATGAAGAGTTAAAGGAAAAAACTAAAGAGTATAATAGCAGTAGAGATAAACTATTAAATACGCCTAATTCAGTCGATGATACGGAGGAAGATGAGTTGCAAGAAATAGAATCTAACCTTTTTGATATTTTTATGGAGATTCAAACTACTCTAAGGCCCCTTCTTCCTGCTTCAAATACCGATGGTTCTTTAAATATCTCGAATGATGGCTTACAATCACATGACTCACGCGTGACTAATGTCAGACTCCCATAGATTCAACTAAAACCTTTCAACGGTGATATTTCGCAATGGGTTGCATTTCATAACATATTTGATGTTACAATTGATAAAAACAAATCGCTAACTGACATTGAAAAGTTTCAATATCTTTTGTCATGTCTTCTCAATGAGCCTCTAAACCTAATAAAAGCAATTACCAATCACAAGTGAGAACTACAAAATCGCATATGACACGCTCGTTAAGCGATACTATAACCCTAGAGTCTTAAAATCACTTCATATCAACCGCCTAATTGATATGCCAAACTGCCAGGAAGTAAATGCAAAGAATTTACGGCATTTTATTTGTCAGTTTCGAGAACATAGCTCGGCTTTGAAGAGTCTCGATATAACTTCTATTGAGGACGATCCTATTTTAATGACGCTATTATTCCGCAAGTTTGACGTGAATCTACGCACACGCTTTGAGGAAAAACGTACAAAATCAGATGATATTCCGACACCAGAGGAATTTATTACATTTTTGGAAAACGAATGTTTGCATCTTGAAAATGCGCACTTAATAAATTCAGACGTCTCTAGATTACACAGCAATTCACAAACTTCTTTCAACAAGTCTAAAACGGGACAATTGAGAGCAAAAAATGTGACACTAACCGCTCAACATGTCGCAAATAATTGTATTTATTGCAATGACAATCATTTAATCTATTCATGTTCTGAATTTTCGAAACTTTCGCCAAATGAGAGATTTAACTACATTAAAGCCAATAACTATTGTGTAAACTGCCTAGGCTCGCACAAGTATAAAGAATGTAAAAGTAAAAATACTTGCAGGAAGTGCAACAAAAGGCACCATACGTTTTTGCATCTCAACATGAATCAGTCGAATATCCAAAATAATCCTGGTGGTAAAAATACCAAGGACACATTTCAAGGCCACTGTCGCATGACCGGCAACGGTGCCCCCCTCACCCCTCCGCCGCGGCACCAGCAACGCAGTCAGCTGATAGTGCTCCCGGGCCTGTGCAGACGGCTTGCACTGTTAGTTCTAACAATGCTAATTTCACAACTGTTTTAGGAACCGTACTTTTAAAGGTCGGTGCGCCTAATGGAAATAGTATGATTGTCAGGGCGTTGGTTGATAGCGCTTCAAGTTGCTCATTTGTGAATTCTGACGTTGTAAATAAGTTGCAATTAAAAAGGCAATTTTGTCAAAAGGCTATTAAAGTCGATGGAATATCCGCTACTTCAGTTAATACGAAAGGAGTTACCCATGTAAATATTTTCACACGAAATGATTAGGAAGTGTCAAAACAGGTTCCTGTAGTTATATTAGATAAGATTACTTCAGATCTTCCCGCAGTCTGCCTCTCATCTAACATAAGAAGTAGTTTAACTAATTTCAAATTAGCAGATCCAAATTTTGACAAACCAGGTCCTATTCAAATGTTGTTGGGGGCTGATATTTTCATGCAAATAATTAAGTCAGCTCATATTAGTCTTGGTGAAAACATGCCCTATGCTTTGGATACAGTTTTTGGGTTTGTTATTATTGGCAAAGCACCAACGGCCAATAGTGATGTTAGTGAATTGTCTACTAACTGTACGACACTTGTTTGTCTTCAATCTGATCCGTTACACAAATTAATGTCGGATTTTTGGTCCTTAGAACAACCTCCAGAACCTAATAAATTAACTGAAGATGAAATCGCATGTGAGACTCACTTTATCAAAACACATACTCGCTCCTCTGACTCCGGAAAATATACTGTCAAACTGCCCTTTAAAGATGACCCTGAAAAGTTAGGCGACTCATCGGCTGCTGCTAAAAGGCGTTTTTTCTCTCTGGAAAATAAATTAAAATCACAGCCCGAACTTAAGGAACTTTACTGTGATTTTATGGAGGAATACCAAAGTTCTGGTCACATGACTTTATTGACAGGAGGTTTTTCAAAGGAAAAAAATTATTTTATCCCACATCATAGCGTAATCAAGGAATCCAGTACCAGCACGCGTCTCAGAGTAGTTTTTGACGCTAGTTGTAAAACATCGAGTAACATTTCTCTAAATGATATTTTGTACACTGGGCCAAAACTCCATAATGACATTGCATCAATTATTATTAATTTCAGACAACATAAGTATGTTTTTACTACAGATATCAAACAAATGTTTCGTTCTATTGAAGTTGATAAATCGGATCGCAATTATCAGCTTATCTACTGGCGGAAAGACCCTTCCGAGCCATTGTCTGTTTATCGGTTGAATACCGTTACGTATGGAATGGCATGTAGTCCATTTTTAGCAAACAGAGTAATCAAACAATTGATTGACGATGAAAGCGATTCGTTTCCTAAAGCAGGCGAAGCTTTAAAAAATCATATTTATATCGATGATATTGCACTTGGTTCTAACAATCTAGATGACGCAATCAGTCTAAAAAATGAAGTGATTTCTTTATTAAATAAAGGAGGTTTTCTACTCAGGAAATGGACCGCAAACAACAATAAACTTCTATCAGATATTCCTGTCGAACATCTCGAGAAACCAATTTGGTTCAGGCTTTTATGCGCCTGAACCAGGTTGTTCAGGCTTTTATGCGCCTGAACAACCGCTAATCACTATTTTAGGCCTACAATGGATACCTAGCACAGACAGGTTTACGTACAAAATAAATGTTTGTGAGTCTGAATCTCTCACAAAAAGAAATGTTTTAAGCAATATCGCTAAGATATTCGATCCCTGTGGTTTCTTATCACCAATTGTAATATTTGCCAAGATTTTTATTCAAATATTATGGACTAGAGGACTCGACTGGGACAAGAATCTGCCTGATGACTTGGCAGAACGGTGGCTACTTTTTTATAGGGAGTTACCATTATTAGAGAAGTTAAATTTACCCCGCCACTTTGGTGTATTTAATACACAAATCATACAACTACATGGGTTTTGTGACTCAAGTGAGGCGGCCTATGCAGCGTGTATTTATTTGCGATTGATTGATGTGGATGAAAATGTTAAAGTTTCATTAGTAATTGCCAAAACGAGGGTTGCTCCACTGAAACGTACTTCACTTCCTCGTTTAGAACTGTGTAGTGCTCACTTGTTGGCCCAGTTAATGAATTATACACTGGACATATTGAATAAACAAATGAACATCGATTCAGTGTATGCATGGACGGATTCGACTATTACTTTGGCTTGGATATCAACGCCCCACTACAAACTAAAGACATTCGTCGCCAACAGGGTCGCACAAATTCAAGAGTTGCTCCCAGGTGTGACTTGGTCACACGTCCCCTCAGCCTCCAACCCAGCCGACTGCGCGTCACGAGGGATATTACCTCATCAATTGATAAGGCATGGTTTGTGGTGGTCTGGTCCACAGTGGCTTCTAGCAAAACCAGAGCATTGGCCTAAACTCCCTGAACATAAAATAAATATAAATGAAGTCCCAGAACTTAAAGTACAAAATGAAAGTGTTTTGATTTCAACTAATATTAGCGGAAATGAATTAATCACAAGATATTCTTCGTGGGAACGGCTCAAACGAATAACTGCTTTATTGTTGCGATTTATACACAATGCAAAGAACTCATCTGACAAAATCACTGGTTACATTTCTCTTAATGAAATAGATAAAGTTACTATAAAACTGTGCAAGATGGTGCAGTCTGATACTTTTTCTTCAGAGATCCAGAATTTGAAGACAAATAAGTCTTGTCCGCCCAACATACAGTGTCTCTCGCCCTTTATTGATCAAGATGGTTTAGTTCGAGTCGGAGGACGACTGAAGAATGCCCATATCAGTCCAAAGGCTAAATATCCTATATTACTTCCTAAGTCTCACTTCATTTCAACATTAATTGTCGACCATTATCATGTAAACTATCTTCATGCTGGCCCTCAATTTTTACAATCTCATATCTCAAGATATTTTTTGATACTATCTTCAAGAAGTTTAATCCGATCTAGGATACATAAATGCTTGACTTGCTTTCGATTCAAACCACGTACCATTTACCCGAAAATGGGTGATTTACCAGAGCCACGTGTAAACCCCTCCCCATGTTTCAGTACTACTGGACTTGATTATGGCGGCCCTTTTGAGATAAAAGTTCACACATTAAGAAGGGCGCAAGTCATCAAAGCATATTTGTGTCTATTCGTATGCTTTTCTACAAAAGCAATTCATATTGAAATTGCTTCTGACCTAACTACAGAAACCTTTTTAGCCGCTCTCACTAGATTTGTGTCACGAAGAGGATCTCCTTCTGATTTGTATATGGACAATGCTACTAACTTTGTTGGAGCATCTAATCAGTTAAACAAAATAGTTAGAAATCTTATGAGAAATGAAGAAACAAAGGTTAAATTAAGTGAGTTTTCTGTTCAGTATTCAATAAAATTTCATTTTATACCCCCGTCCGCTCCACACCAAGGCGGTATATGGGAGAGTGGCATTAAAAGTGCTAAATCGTTGCTGAAAAAGGTTATTGGCGATAAGATTCTTACTCTGGAAGAATTCCAAACTTTATCTCTACGTGTGGAAGCAATATTAAACTCTCGTCCTTTATGCCCATTGTCCACGGACCCATCAGAACTAGATGTATTAACACCTGGACATTTTCTTATCGGAAGACCAATGCTCTCTCTACCCGAGTCTAACGTTGAACAATTTCCCATTAACCATCTAAAACGTTGGTAAGTCGTACAATCTATGATTCAACAGCTTTGGAGAAGATGGCAAAATGAATACCTCCACACGTTACAACAGAGAGGAAAGTGGACTAAAGCCTTTCCCAATCTCAAAGAAAATGATTTAGTTTTAATTCATGACAGTACCGCCCCTCCACAGACTTGGATAAAAGGGAGAGTTGTGAAGACCTACCCAGGTGCTGACGGTATCACCAGAGTTGTCACCCTGAGGACCGCCAGCGGCACTCTCACTAGACCGGTCATCAAGGTCTCTCCTCTGCCAAATTATTGATGCAATTCCAATACATCATGAGAATTTATAAATACACAAGAGCTCTTTAATTTTCAATTTTGTTTACTCATTTGCGAATAATATTTTTTGACAAACTAAGAATAAATTTTTAGTGAATCCCCGTGTGATTCACGGGCGGCGGTATGGACAATTATTAAAAAAAATAATTTACAGAACATTTACTAGAACTTCTCAAACCTTGAAGCTGTTCACCGGCAAATCAGCTGTTTCAATTGTCTCTTATCTCTGGCGTCCTATTGGTCAAATTCATATTCAGTGGAGTCGGCAGGGACGCTTGCCTTTCCAACGGTTTTGCGAGTCAGTTCCGTGTACGAGTTCGAGACGGTAGCTCCCGTGAATCACGGTCAACCTACAAACTACAATTTCCCCGCAAACCAAAGTAAATCATTGTTCTAATTTACCATAAACATTCGTGATTTTCAAATACACAAAAATCATAATTTATTCGCAAGTGAAAGTGTTTAATTTAAGTTTTTCTTTGAATGGACACGTGTTAGAATCGTGAATAGACCTGAGTATTTCAATAAGTTTGTTGAAGAGGCGTAATTTTTAGTTTTTTAATTTTTCTTTTAACTGGAGACGTACAAGTGAAGTACAAGTGCAAGTTTATTTTAACTTATTAGAACTAGTACATTATTGTGAATTATTTCTACTGTGACTGTGGAACTCAACATCATCTCTCGGACGGATAAGCACGAGGTCCCGGCAGATTCCCATAGAAGGCGCCTTCTCCCCCCTGCTGAGCCCTAGGAGTCCCATGCTGAGAGGCCCTATCCCTTTTCATCATCGTTGTCTACCAGCTTCAGCAACTCAGCGGGTTCCTGCGTCGCGTCCGTCACTCACCCAAGTGTACACTCAAGTGTAAAAAGGTACTGTTCTCCAGTTAAAATATCACTTGCACTTTTTATAATCATTGACTATTTTTAGGTATTTTAATTTGTCTTTAAATAAGTCATAGACAATAGCCGAACAGTAGAATACATAATTTTAAACATCCGGCAAATAGTGTACGAGTATTTTTTCGCTGTACATTTAACAGACATTTTCTTGCGTTCGTTAATTTGCTAATTTTAAAGACGGCCTAAAGTTACCTTTATGAACTGAAAATTACGAGCTATTAAACAATGAGTAATATCAATGCTCAATGTGCTCCATACTCAATTAATTATCACTACGAGTGGATCCTAATGTTGTGCATCTGAAATGTTTCGAGTATACAGGAAATATTTCATTTCACCACTACCTTCGAACTTCAATGGTTGAACAGAATTTTTTAACAAATTGCACAGTGTTTAACCGTAATTAATTATATCGTAGATCAAAAAGAACCCCTATGGTAAAACATATAAATACAAAACTAATAGTGAATAACATAAATAACCCATGTTAATAATGTCATGTTGTAATGTCATGTAATATAATGTCATGTTGAACTAAGCTATTCTATTACTCACGAATAACAGATACGCTTTAAAGGATGAGTGTAACACAAATTGACTTCTTAAATAATTTGACTTATTCTGTTACTTAGCAATTATTTTAAAAATATTATAAAATATAATGTTGAACAAATGACAAACTGTGAAAAGTTTTATTTTTGTTCAATCTTTCAAAAACATTGAGAAAAGCCAGTTATGCTCTTTACCATGTGAGATATTATATTAACAGTAATCAATTAAAATCAGTTTATTTTAATAAACTGATCATAGTTCATAGTCATAGTCATAGTCAATCATAGTTTGAAAGACTATTAAGATATGGAATAATTCACTGCGGTAGAGCATACTCTACTGTTGTTGGACCCGTAGTCGTGGCCCAGAGGCTTGCTTTACGTAGTATGTATCGTGTGAATCACAATGAAAAATTGAGCTATCTATTTCAAGAAAATAATATACTTACTGTTAAACAATTGCATGAGTATTCAGTAGTTTCGCACATACACAAATACATTGATTTATATAAAATTAGAGATGTAAATAGAATTACACGGTCTGCACAGTGCGTTTATTGGATGTTCCATTTTTACAAAAGAATAGCCATCAAGTGCACACATATCAATGCTCAATGTGCTCAATACTAAATTATCAGTTGTGTGGATGTGTGGTTTGGAGAAATTGGAACATACACATAGTTTATCTTTTTTAATGATTTACGATCATTGGTATTTTATTTGGGAATACCTCATATAAATATCTAAAGTTTTTATGACAGGTGGTTAAATTTCTATCATTTTTGATTATTCTGTTTTCATAAAAAAAATACAGATATTTATCACAAAAACGTTCGTTCGTTAAGCTTAAAATGCATTAAAAACCACATATCATTGTAAATGTTTTATGTATGTAAATTAATTCAACTAAGAAAATATATAAATATGAAATACGAATGTTCACATTTTAGTGATTTTTTACCTCCTTAACTGAGTTAAACTGTTTCCAGGAAGCTTTGAAGAATTTAATTTCGAGTTTCAATTTGAAGGGGCGGGTGTATTTTCAACGCAAACGTGCAGCTTCTTTGTCAGTTGGAGAAGCTTCATAATCTTTCTCTGATTACATTGTGACCTGGAGCACTTCTCCTTTACAGCAGTTTTGGATCTTATTGTACTTTTTATCTGAGTCATTTTACTTAAATGATAATGCTCACAAATGTCAGCATGAAATATCTCAATATTAGAGTCTAATGTAAGATGTCAAAATACTTAATATTTACAAAGAATTCCAAATTTTTTAAACTTACAGTAAAAACGAAAACAAACTTTAGTACATTAAATCATATTAAAAACTAATCCAACCAAACTGATGATTTATATATGTAATCCTATTATTAATATACGGTAACTTAAGTTTGTAACTTCTTAAAATTCACTTACTTCAGGCTCAACTAAACTAAATAGCAACTCAAAACATAGCTAAGCAGTGTTTTCCGTGTGCCTAAATTGGCTATTTATGACTAAATAGCCATGGCAGCCAGTAGGTGAACCCAAATATCAGTATTTGCGCCATTAAGTTTTAAAATAGAGAGGTAAAAAGTCAAATATTGTCAAAAGATCGAGGAATTATGATCAGCTACGAATATCGTGTGGCTTACCCAAGCAGATAACAAGGAAATAGCGATGAAAATCTCCAACTCTGCGGTTCATTCAATAAATCACAAAAATAAAGTTATTATGGGCCAGCCTCAACATTTTTCTACTTTGGTTACTCGTCTTGAAAGAATTACCAAGGTTTAAAAAGGTACATTTAAGGAGTAAAGTCTCTGCAGCCCATTCTCGCTTACAATGCTACAGGTGATTCATTTAGGGAAAATGAAATGAACTACGAACAAATTCATTTTAGGAATGAATGGATGACTATAAAAAAGTTGTTACGGAGAAAGTATTCAATACTAATATTGGTCAAAACCCATTTTTTAACATTAATCTTACATGCTAATCTAGCTTCTTACTATTAGCATAAAATTTATCATTAATACGATATAAAAATAATCAAGTTTTACTGTACAGGTAAAGCATGTCAAGAATAAGAAATTAAATATTCTCAAACAGTAATAAATTTCACTAAGATCGTCATTGTCGTCAATGTATACAGAACCGAATAAGTAGGGACATCCTTATGGGGAAGTGAGAACGCCGCCCCTGAAACACAGATAGCACCACCAAGATGGTAAGGATTATGCTGATTGGTTGAATGGAAACAGATGACCAGAATAATTTTGCAGAAGTTTGTTTTTGTTTTGATTTTTTGTAAACAAATATGCTCATTTTGACATTTGAGAGTTAGAAAGAGCGCTTCCCGTGACAGTAAGGAGAAGTAATCCTAGCATCAGCGCTCTATTTTCCTCTGGTTTTCGGGGGCAAAACTAAAATTTTTTAACATGGGATGTCTCTACTTATTTGGTTCTGTATACATTGTTGTCGTCAAGTGCAATGAAGGTCTTTTCAGAAGTCAGTCTAGGGTTTACAGCTTTCATTTCAGCAATAGAAATGCTAGTGTGTTCTTAAAGTTTAGGAAAATTTGATTCATGCGACTTAAATACAATATAACACTTTGAGAAGATTCCATGATTTTTATGCAATTATTATAATATATTACTATAATTATTACTTGGCTTTAATAAAACAATTTATAATTACTAGAGATCACCTCCTGATCGAAATTCGATCAAAATTTCAGTTTATCTGGACCCAAGAAACTTAAAATTATTTTAGAGCTAAAACATCTGTCCTTCCTGTTTTTCTAGCAGTTTTTTTACAACAGCTGTCTAATGATTCATTCAATTCTCCTTCCTCCATAAGATTAACATTGAAATTTTGAAAGCCTGTGGGGCGTAGCCCTGGAGTCCGATGTGAATTATAATGTGATTCTGCTCATCTACAGGACTATACCTTTCTAACGGTATGAACGGATTTCTTCTACGATGCACACGAGCTGAGAAAAAAGGAGGAAACGAAACATGCTTGCGTATTATAATATATACAGGGTGTTTTCAAACAACCTGGAAATATTTTGTATATATGTTCCTTAGGTCGAGACAGTAAAAAAAATCATATAAACATATGTCCTAAAATGCTTTGTTAAGCCGGTAGCCGCCATTTTGTTTTTTACACCTAATAATTTTTATTTAATTGACGGTTTGTTGTATTGAGTTCATATTTGGCATGAAACTTTATGACGCCAATGTCCATTTTCAGGGAAAAAAATTTTTTTGTCCGATGTGTATTTTCAAAATGGCGGCTTTTTAAATTTTTAAACTCAAATATCTCAAAACCGGTAAATTTTATAAAAATTTTACAAGAGACATAAAAGTTAAAAATTAAAATTATCTAACTAATTATACCAAGATTATAAGGATTGAACAACAGATAACGGAGTTATTGTCATTTTTATGCATAAAATCGTTGATTTTCCATTTAAATGCATGCAAATTTAGGTTACTTTAGAAGAAACATTTCAATAACTCCGTTATTTGTTGTCATATCCTTACAAATTTGGTACCATTGGTTAGATAATTTAATTTTTCATCTTTTTTGCAATTTATAGTAGTTTGATAACATTTACCGATTTTGAGATATTTGAGTTTAAAAGTTTCAAATGGCCTCCATTTTGAAAATACTCATTGGACAAAAATAATTTTTTTCCTGAAAATGGACATTGGTGTCATAAAGGTTCATGCCAAATATGAATTTAATACAACCAATCGTCACGTAAATAAAAATTATTATGTGTAAAAAACAAAATGGCGGCTAGCGGCCTAACGAAGCATTTTAGGACATATGTTTATATGACATTTTTTTATTGTCTTGACCTAAGGAACACAAATACAAAATATTTCCAGGTTGTTCGGAAATACCCTGTAGATTTATTGTTGATTTTTATCTTCAATAAAGACCAACTAAAAATTTCTTACAAGCTCTTTAATGCAAATGCCACAAAATGGAAGGGAGTTGTTGCTTTATCCGACATATTGAAGCCAAATAGATAATTGAATCCATTTGTTTGGTTTTAAGCTTTCACATTACATTGTGAACCTTATTTATAAATTAATAATAATTTAAATTCGAAAACTTTCAACAGGACAGGTAAAGTGCGCCTGTCGAGGAAGCTTGTTCAAGTGTTGGGATGTTGGGATCTTGAGACGAACATCACTTCAAGATCAGTTTGCCTGTTTGACACTCGTTAAGATCTTTCTGGATGAGGAGGTAAGTTTCAAACTATTGCTACCAACAAAATAATGTTTACTATAGTCAATAATTATTTATTGTACACACCACAAATGTTATTTAAATACATAAAACATTTATAATGGATAGGCCTACATTTTGAAATGAGTAAAGGTCAATCCCAATTTTTAAGTAAAGGTTATGTCATCTAGAATTTTTTCTAATTTATTACACGAAACTTTACCATATTCTATAACTCCTCCTTTTTAACTACTGAAATGCTATTGGGACATACATTTCAATGAGAGTTGACTTAAAATAAGTTCCAACTAGAGATTTAATAGCTCCAAAATGATTGCTATTACCATTATTTATTTATTACGTCAAACATTTATGAAATAATTAAAATTCCTAACAACAAATTATTTATTCTTTAAATGTATGGGAATTACGATAATATAGTTTTATATTAATCTGTAGTTTTTAACAAATCGATTAAATGTGTGTAGTTTTTTTTCAACTCAGTTTTTAGACCGTACTATAAAACCTAATTCCCACGTTGTTTGTAGACTACATTAAAATATAATATATTCCCAAGAAGTATATGATGATCTACATAATTGTCAAAATATATTCATATTAGAACCATCCCACAATGTATTCAACTCTCCTTAACGTCGAATTCGACACCAAATTATAGATCAGCCAGTGTGGACCGGGAGTGGTAAATCAACATTGACAAATCACCCCCAGAATGGGGCATTACTCACTGGCCGGGGCCTACACCGTTAAATGGACAGCTGGCCGTAACTCCGTCATATATCATCTACAATATACATTCATTCAAAGTTGTTATTCGTACATAACAATAAGAATTACCCATTTGCCAGTGTTGAACAAACCTAGTTTTCTTTACATCATCATTTACTTTAAAAACTATCAAGCAATATTTAGGAGAAACTATTTTTTATGATTTACAGAAGGTAATAAGGGTCTAAATTATTTACAGACAAAGCTACAAAGTAAATAAAACCCTGTTATTAAATAGATAAACATACGGTGGTGTCGAATAATGTAATTGTAATGTTTACCACGATGGGGAAACTTTATTGAAATTGGTTGGCGACCATTTCTTGAAACGACTTAGTACGTAACTATTCCAAAAATAGTGACGGCACAACAAGAAAAAACAGAATTAACGTGAAGTTATATAAATTTCATAATGATGATTAGAGTACAGAATAATCAAAAATTAGTTTTTTATAACTTGTTATAAGTTTTTTTATAAGTTTTTATAAATAATGTTTGTAAATTCTATAATAAGGGAATGAAAGTACGGTTGATGGTGTTTGTGTGGCTGGGTTTAAGGCGGGGCTCAGTGACGGAAACGGATCCAACATAAACTGTCAACTCACGTTCCGCGACTTCTCACGACTCTCGAGGCATCGTGAAACGGACGGAATAAAGTCTCCAGAGACATAAATTTACTTCTGAGGGTGTAAATGTAAACAGATTAAACTGAATGTTTCATCCCTAGAAATGTGAGAACTTGGGTTTTAAGTGTGGTAGGCTTTTTATGGATCAATCCGTTCTAAAATTTGCCTTATAAAGAAACAAATTTTATATTTTGAACAGAACACAAAATAAAAAGATAATGTTTAATAATTTAAAAGCCAAAAGAGCTCTGAACTCTTTAAATTCTAATCGTTTATTGAAAACTGATATATATTTTTTTTAATTTCTTGATTTTAATTTTAAACTCAATAGCATTAACTGTAGTCGCATACTTTTTATTCAGGATGTAATAAAATAACTCTGATAACATGTTAACAATAAGAAATGTAAACATAAAAAGAGTAAATCTCTAAGACAAGTTAGATTATATTAAAAGCATCAATCATAAAAAACTATTTCAGAAAACACTTCGAGAATATTTGATAACTAATGCGTTTTATAGTGTGGTAGAGTTTATAAACCATACCCATGCAATCACTTAAATTAATAGTATTTTAATAAATACAATGCAATTTGCCACAATGTATTTGGTCTTAATAAATTGGTGGCTCTATCTTTTAAGGCCTATAATGCTAGTCATAGTCAACACAATATGCAATTATTGTACATGACTGAATAAATAAAAAATAAATTTATATAAACATAGTTTTGTCCTATTACATTAATCACCGTGTTCGTTAAGTACATTGTCTTACATACATAACGCATGTAAAGAAACAGGTTACAACTAATTTGTATCTCACGTAATCACCATAAAATTTTTTACTCATGCAGTAAAAACAAAAAAAAAAACTTTAGTACGTCTGGGTATATTGAAAACTAATCCAACCAAACTGATGATTTATATATTTAGTTCTATTATTAATGTAACTTTTGTAACTTCTTAAAATTCACTTACGTCAGGCTCGGCTAAACTAAATAGCAACTCAAAACATAGCTAAGCATTGTTTTCCGTGTGCCTAAATTAGTTATTTATAAGTGACTAAATAGCCATTGCAGCCAGTAGGTAAACCCAAATATATGTATCTGCACCATAAAGTTTTAAAATAGAGATGTAAAAAGTCAAATTTTGTAAAAAAAAATCAAGGAATTATGTGCAGCCACGAATGTCGTGTGGATTACCTAGGCAGCCAACAAGAAAAATAACGATGAAAATCTTCAACTCTGCGGCTCATTCAATAAATAAAAAAAAGTAAAGGCATGATAAGCCAGCCTCAACATTTTCTACTTTGGTTACTCGTCTTGAAAGAATTACCAAGGTTTAAAAAGGTACAATTAAAGAGTAAAGTCATTGCAGCCCAGTCTCGCTTGCAATGCCACAGGCCAACCAGCTCGAAGGCAGGGACTCGGATGCATTCATTGACCACATTATCCATCCTGATATGTGAATCTCCATAGTTTGAGATTCCTTTCGACAGCCACATCACAGGTCAGTCATCAGTTATTGTTTAATTTCCTTTCTATTACATCTTTCTACTCCAGTATAAAAATGATCGATGAAGGCAACTGCTGGCTAGAAAGATTCGCTTTACTACAATTTGATCGACTAACTGTTGTTAATCGAATGGAACAATTTTTATAAGGAAATATACAGAATGTAGATGGGTAGCTTAGGTGATCGATACATTCATAATGCAAGTTAACTGAATAATAAAATAATTATTAAAATAATAACTGAAGAGAATAATAAAATAACTTAGAATCGCCTTAGACAATATTAAAAAAGTCATACTATAAAATAATAACCGTACGATAAAATAATAAAGAGAATAATAGGCCATTGTTGTTAATAACTGGGAATCACCTTAGACAATATTTTTTTAAAAGTCATAGAATATAAACTGAATTATTTTATGAAAAATATTCTAATTATTAATATTTATATTAATACATTCTCAACTGTGTGTTAAAACAATATTTTTTCTCCTTGTTTTAATGTGGGTAAAAAACAATTGTCAGCAACGAAATCCTTTAATAGTAGTTTTCATCACTAGGAGCAAAAGTGGGTCTTTTTGGTGCGCAATCGTGTTTTAAAAACGAGGCGCAGCCGAGTTTTTAAAAACGATTAAGCATCAAAAAGACACTTTTGCTCCGAGTGATGAACAACGTTTTTTATCATAATGCGAAATTAGACTTTTGATCATTAAAAATATTAGCTATAAAGTTGTATTTTCGAGGTTATATTTGCAAAGTTAGTAATATGCCGTGTTTACATTTATGTTATTTACAAACAATGTTCTTTATAACGTTTGAAATTCAAAATTCTGCTCCTCAACATTAATAAATTAATAATAATATACATAGCAAACAGCTGACTTTTCAGTCCTAGGACCTAAAAAATTCTCCAGATGATTTTTCAGTCCTAGGACAGAAAAGAATCGGTTTTGGTACAGTTGAGAGAACAAAAAACAGGCTGATTTCGTGCAGAATGATAAAAAGGGAATTTTGTAATTGGAGAAACCTAACTTTTAATAGCATTGAATGTTCAACCGCTTTAAAAAATGCTGTCTTCATTCAAGTGGGGCTTGTAATCTCTTTGGAAAGTTTTCCGACTCTTAATTGAGTTTGGACTGGGTTTTGTTTTCGCTTAATGTTGAGGATAATTTTAAACGTTATCATAATATGGGCTTGTGTTGTTAAAGGTAGTACAATGAACCCCAGTTTATAATTTATGATTGAAAACCCCTTTATACAAATACAACTTCCTTAACTAATGGAGGTTATATATGTTATGTTGCAAAGTTTTATCATCAGCAATAACAAGTATCATAGTAACATCAGCGATTTAACATTAGTGTATAGTTCTAATACTGATAGCTGGTAAATTATACATATAAATTTCACGTAGGGTGGAAAATTGCCAAACATGTGCCCCATCCATATACTATAATCTTTCACTATGAGTTTGAAAAACTTCTTTCATATAGGCATAACGTGATTCTTCCCTTCGAGTTTTATCATACGCGACATTAGGCTTTACGTTGACACTTACACCAAACCTCAAGTGTTTTAACTATATCCACTATAGAAACTAAGATGATTTTATATTTCGTTTAAGCCTATTTCCCTCTTCCTTCGTAGTTTAATTTTGTATTTTGTTTATATTTATCGCACATTTTTTCTTTTTATTGTTCTCTATTGTTATTTATGATGATCTATTATAAAAATAAACATTACTAGCTGCTTATTTTCAGGTGCTTCCAAATGTTAACATACAGTACGTATTATTTTAAGTATGGTTCATTGTAATATTTTATGCAACTATTGTAGTATGAAGGACTCAAAGCCGTGAGTGAGATGTGCGAGTGTTCTAAATATCTCTGAATTGCCTAAAAGGCTGGATATAAGCGTTGCATACTCTCCTTTATATATGATCAACTTAAGTTTTGTAAAATACTGTAAAAATATAGTAATGAACATGTCGAAAACTTATAGTTTGATCACCTATCCAAAACATAAACACACTCAATGTCTCTTGATCTAATTATTGTCGTTTTCACTCACATATGATCACACTCTTTTAAGGTTAGGCACCTAAAGCATTTGTTGCTCAAGGTCCAGTGTGTGTTTCGTCCATAATTTATGTGAGTTTTTCTAAAATAGTAATAATTAATAATTCCTCACATTACACACCATCCTTTATACTCACAGTTATTCATTTTACATAACAATTAGTTTCACTTACGCCTACGTTATATTATAGTCACAGCTTGAAGGTGTTACATTAATGAATTTAAATGATGTATTCCTGTTTTGCACTACATTGAGGGTTATCTTTTTTTCGTATAAGTACGTCAGTCAGGGCTGAAGAGTTGAAGGACGCCAGACGGACAATGCACGTGACAGTGCCACCCGCTGTTGTTCATAGTTGCAGGATTGATTGAGGATCTGGTTCCTTCCATTGTTTAAAATCCAACACGTCGGGTGTCCATGACAGCTATTATATTTCTTCATTGAAAATATCAATTAATTTCTTACAATAATTATCTAATTAATAGATGAGCATGATTATTTTCCTCATTATTTTCTAAGCTTGTGTGCATTTTAATCTGGGTTCAACCCGGAAGTAATTGCAATCTTATATATTTTAACCGATTCTCATGTAAAACTACCTAAGAAAAACTACCTAGTGAAAAGTCTACCACTCTCCGCTTGCTATGGCCACTTTTTAAAAATGGCGGCTTTAGTTTTATAAGTTTTTGCTGAATATCTTTTGAACCGTTAAAGACAGCTAAATTTTGTAAATAAGTAAATTATAGAAAATATAATTTTGTTCAGGTTGAAATAATAAAACGTCTTCCAACACTACTCGATATATTTACACTTATACTGTAATATTTTACAAGACGGTAAATATATATCAAAGATCTTATAATGGCGATCGATTTCGACCAGTCACACCGGTCATCATCAGGCCCAATCAGAGACTGAGAGAATCAATATGGCGTCCTTGCTTAAATACTATTGGTGCAGGAAGTTCCGGGAAACAAGATGGCGTCCATGCTTAAATCTTACTGGCTACCGCATGTTCGGGAATATATTCTGGTAGGTTCCGCCGGAATCGAAGTTCACTTGTTCGTTTATCAACTTGTCCCTGTTTTTACATTTTTCTTTAAATATATGTAATTCTTCCCATGCGTTCATTAAGTTTCCTTTCTTACATGTCTTGACTATTTGCAGGTTTTCTTCTATGGTTTTTAGGGAATGGCCATTTTCTAAAAGGTGTTTTGCTACATTTGATCTTTCCGGTTTGTTGTTCTTCCATGCTGATATGTGGTTTTTGAATCTCTTTATAAAATTAACGGTCTGTCCAACGTAGAAGTTGTCACAATCTTCACAGCTAATTTTGTAAATACCGGATCGATTGAATTGGTTATTATCTTCAATCTTGGGGTGTAGCAGTCCACTCATGGTGTTTTGTGTTTTGAAGGCAACAGAAACTCCGTATTTCTTGAATCTATTGGCGATCTTTTGTGTCACGTTTCCAGTGTAGTTAAATACAGCGAATCTAGTGGATTTGTCTTCTTCATTTTTCAATGTGGTCTGGCTGTGGAGGCGATTCTGATTCTTTATTTTTCTTTTGATTTTATTTCCCATTTCGTCTATGAGGCTAGTACGGTATCCATTGGCTCGTGCAATACTTTTGATGGTAGCTATTTCTTCTTTGCGGCTGGACTCACTCAAGGGGATCTTGTATGCTCTATATAACATTGATCTGTATGCAGCAGTCTTGTGGCTTAATGGATGGACGGATTTATTGTTAATGGTTGTGTCTGTCTGCGTCGGTTTTCTGTATATGGTGAAATCCAGTTTGTTCTCCCTTCTTATTACTGTCAAATCTAAGAAATTGAGTTTTCCATCTTCTTCGTATTCACTCGTGAATGTCAGATTTCTATGGTGGCTGTTTATTAATTTCAACATGTCCTCTGCTTCTTCTTCTTTCTTTTCTTTGAAAATAATTAGGACGTCATCTACATATCTTACATATAACTGGATATCGTGGTCCATCTTCAATTGCTCCAAAATAATGTCTTCTTGGTGTTGCAAAAATACTTCTGACATTATTGCAGAGAGAGGACTTCCCATTGCTAGGCCATCTGATTGGATGTAGAATTTGTTGTTGAATCTGAAGTAATTCTGGTCCAGTACAGTCTTCAGTAACGTAACAAGTTGGCTAACATAAGTTTTTTCCAATCCATTGTTTTCTAGTCTACATCTTACAAGATTTATTGTTTCATTCACCGGTACATTAGTGTATAAATTCGAAATATCGAAGGATACTAATCTACTATTTTTGGTAATATCAATATTCGTGACTTTATCAACAAATTCATAACTATTTTTTACATTGTGTCTGTATTCTAGTTCCAGATCATTAAACAAAATATTTGACAGCATCTTAGAAACATTGTAGGTTGGTGCTGATTTAAAATTCACTAGAGGTCTAATTGGTACATTCTTCTTGTGAATCTTTGGAATTCCTTTCATAACAGGTGCTTTTGAGTTTAAAATGTTCATTCGAGGCCTACATTCTTCAGAAATTACTTTATTACACTTCTTCACGACATCTGATAATTCTCTCTGGTATTTTTCTGTAGGGTCTTTCTTCAATTCTTTAAAATTGTTTTCTCGAATAAAATCTTCTGTCTTCTTAATGTAGTCGTTTCGGTCCATTATTACTACAGCATTACTTTTGTCAGCTTTCATTGCAAGTGCGTTATTTTCTTCAAGTTTCTTCTTTATTTCTTTACATTTCTTCATATCTTCTTTCATTTCTTGAGTACATTTCATGATATTAGTTGGAAAATCTGTAGTAATATCTTGTCGCACTGCACATAGGTCTACATCTTTCAATATCCGAATGTTTGCTTCAATATCTGTAGCTACTATGTCCTTTTGATTCTTATTATCAATGGCAAAATTGTGTTTTAGTCCATATTCGAGTATTTTAATATCTTCTTTTTCGAACTGCACGTCGGTTAAATTGATTACTCGCTTCTGGAAGTTGTGGTTGGAGTTTTCTTCTTTAGTTTCTTCATTTTTCTTGTCTATTTGCGTAAGGTTATCTAATTTTCTATTGACTCTCTTGTATTTAATATCCATAAGTTCTTCTATCTCATCAGATACTATTTCGTGTAACATTTCCCAAGCTAAAAATCCATACTTTTCTTGAAATTCTAGGTGGACTGTGTATGATTGTAGGCTAAGATCATCTTTTTCTTTATACAATTGTTTGATCATATTTTCTACATACTTGATTTCTGCTTGTTCCTTAGTCTTCTTTGCTGCAATGGAGTTTTCTTTCATTTTTATTTTTGCATATTGAGGTGTTACTTTGTTTTTAAGACACTGCTTGTTAAAATAAATATCGGCGATCTTCGTGTGGACTTTGATTCTAACATCTCTATACCTCAATGCTAGTTGTGCTTGACTGGCATCACTAAATAACTTCTTGATTAGCATTATACGTGCTGGTACTGATATTCAGGTTGAAATAATAAAACGTCTTCCAACACTACTCGATATATTTACACTTATACTGTAATATTTTACAAGACGGTAAATATATATCAAAGATCTTATAATGGCGATCGATTTCGACCAGTCACACCGGTCATCATCAGGCCCAATCAGAGACTGAGAGAATCAATATGGCGTCCTTGCTTAAATACTATTGGTGCAGGAAGTTCCGGGAAACAAGATGGCGTCCATGCTTAAATCTTACTGGCTACCGCATGTTCGGGAATATATTCTGGTAGGTTCCGCCGGAATCGAAGTTCACTTGTTCGTTTATCAACTTGTCCCTGTTTTTACATTTTTCTTTAAATATATGTAATTCTTTCCATGCGTTCATTAAGTTTCCTTTCTTACATATCTTGACTATTTGCAGGTTTTCTTCTATGGTTTTTAGGGAATGGCCATTTTCTAAAAGGTGTTTTGCTACATTTGATCTTTCCGGTTTGTTGTTCTTCCATGCTGATATGTGGTTTTTGAATCTCTTTATAAAATTAACGGTCTGTCCAACGTAGAAGTTGTCACAATCTTCACAGCTAATTTTGTAAATACCGGTCAAGGAGGCCGTGGTGGAGTACAGGACATCTCCTGTAAGGCCTACAGTTTCTTTTCAAGATAAATCAGTTTTTCTCTTAAAGTGCGGAAATTTTTTATTGTAATCAAAGTAAATAAATCATTTTCTAGCGTATTATCCATAAATTTGCATTACCAACGTGAGTGAAAGCTTGAAATTTGACTAAAACTGACGACGCCGACTGTTAGACCGAGGATCTCCATACCGGTATTTCAACTCAGTTTTACACATTTAAGAAAGATAAAGACAGTGCTGCCTATGGCTTTCAAATGTTTTAAACAACTCTAAAATTAATTTCCGATAGAACAATTTACCCATCAACTTCTTAAATTATTTTAAATAACACTAAACAAAGTTTTCCAATATGGCGACGCCATTTTAAATTGCAAATTCACAAGAAGACGAAGAAGATAGGAAGAAGGAGAAGAACCAATACCACTCAAGTCCGCTGTTCCTGTCAATTGAGGAGGCAACTGTCAACATCCAAGCCTAGCCTGCACAAATTCTGTGAGCAATTTATGTGTAGGATACACAGGTATGTGGCAAAACTTTTCTTTCTTAATAATTTTAAACTAAGTAAGTTAAACAAAAATAGAGAAATTCTGTAGGCCTTAGGAGGAAAAAAAACAAAAAAAAGTAAAATCTAAAAATAAAAAAAAAAGTAAACAAACAA
The DNA here is from genome assembly GCA_030545055.2 of Neoaliturus tenellus. Taxonomy (NCBI): domain Eukaryota; kingdom Metazoa; phylum Arthropoda; class Insecta; order Hemiptera; family Cicadellidae; genus Neoaliturus; species Neoaliturus tenellus. The sequence goes on along the minus strand of JAQYXR010000310.1, from coordinate 13,376 downwards.
AAACCTCCTTAAAGTGATAGGGCCATTAAAACAAATATAAAAAAAAACCAAAAAATTCCCCCACCACGACCTAAATCACGCTCATCCTAACCTAACCTAGACCTGAACCACTAAACCCAACCCGAAATGGCCCCTACCCATCCATGCCAAACCTGCAATGACAACGTGGAAGACAACCACGAAGCTATACAATGTGATTGTGACAACTGGTTTCACATAAAATGTGTTGGAGTAACGAAGAAACAATACAAAGCCCTAGTAGAGGGTTCTTTCTTATTTACCTGGATCTGTAAGTCCTGTTATAATTTAAGACCTAGCCCTAAGTTGATTGTAGACCCCACTAAGACTAACCCCACTACTGCTGTACCGGGTGAAACCATCACAAACCCACTTGTCACTAACCAAAACCACAATGAAGAAAAAATCTCTCAACTCAACAAAATCATTGAACTTCTAATGGAGGATTTAGGAGACCTAAAAAAACAACTTGCTAGGGAAAAGGAAGAAAACTCGAGACTCTCAGACACCATTGTTAGAAAAATGGAGGTGATATTTAAAATGGAACAAGTCATATACAACTTCTCCATGGAATCAAAACAAAGTACAACCAATACAACCTCACCCACCCCCAACATAGAAGAAATTGACTCTACCCCTACCTACACTGCCATAATCGAAACCGACAAGCTTGGGCCCACTGCTTCTGAAAACAAACCCGAAACCCCGATAAAAAGCAAAAATAGGCCCGAACGTCAAATAAAAAATAACACTGACAAACCAATTACATCCGGCATCCTACTTATAGGAGACTCTACTCTTAGGGCAGCAGCAAGCATGTTAAAGGACGCTGTTGGTGAGAACATTGAAGCCAAAGCCAGGTCTGGAGCTGTAATTAAGGATCTCAGCCAATACATCAGCCAGACCAAGTCCCTCCCAGAAAAAGTAGTAATAAATATAGGCTCTAACAACATCGGAAAATCTAAAACCCCCAACCATATCATGCGCCCTCTCTGGCTGACAATAGAAGCTGGAGCTAAAAAATTTAATCACGTCAAATGGTTTGTAAATGGAATTCTACCCAGAGCAGATGCTAGAGATAAATATGTTAACGAAACAAATGATGCCTTAAAGTTCATGTGCGAACAACTGGGAGCGACCTATGTAGACACCTCTAAAGCAGCCGACGACGACTGTTTCCAACCAGACAGAATCCACCCAAATAGGCGGGGCGCATCACTACTGGCTGAATCAATGATGAAGGCGCTGGATTTAGAAGACTTCACACCCAGACTCCCCCACAAATCCTCAGATACAACTCAACTTCAGCAGACAAAATCTAAACCTATCTCAAGAAGCGTAAGCTGTGAGAAAGATTATGACTCCGAAGCAGAACCCACCCAAATCAACCCAGAACAACAACCTACCCAGACAATCTCTACAACAGAAAAATCCGATAATCCATAGGAATTACCACCTCAACCTAGGCCTACCTCACATATAAAAAATAGGCCTAGGCCTAGAGCAAACACAATAAACAAACAAAATCTCACATTATTCCACCTCAACATACAACGGGGACTACAAAATAAATTGGACAAACTCCAAATAGAAATCCACCAAATAGACCCCGACATCCTCATCATAACTGAGCATGGCCTGACCCCTGAAAAATTAAATCAACTACATATTGAGGGTTATCTACTTCAAAGTAGTTTCTGTAGAACAATACATAAATGGGGAGGAGTAGCAATTTATGTAAGAAAATCTCTATATAACCTCACTTCAAATGTGGAAACATCAAACTTTAGTCATGAGCTCATATCTGAAATAGCGGCATTAGAAATCAAAAAGAAAAACATCCTTCTAATCGGAACCTACAGATCCCCAAACCAAAGCATTCAAGAATACCTTGCAAACTTGGATCAACTGCTGTCAAACTACTCCAACAAAAAAAAGGACATTATCCTCATGGGTGATACAAATATAAACATCCAAAACAAAAGTGACCAAAACTTTATAGACTTCCAGAATTTCTTCATGGAGCACAACCTCACCATCATGGACATGCCTCACACGAGAATCACTGCGAAGTCAGCAACCAGTATCGACACATGCATCACAAACTTAAACCATAGATCTTTATCAACAAAAACTCACCAAAATCTAATTTCAGATCATCTCGGTGTCAGCTGCACCCTCCTTAACCACAAACTAGACAATAATATCCCCACTAAGAAAATCATACAACATGCGTCAATAGAAAATTTAAACGAACTCAAAAACAACTTGAGCAAAGAAAACTGGGAAAATGTATATTCAGCATCTTCGGTAGATGAAAAATACAAAATTTTTTTGGATATAATCATAAAAGAAATGGACTCAACAATACCAAGAAAAATCAGGACAGTAAATAAAAACTATTTAAATCACTTCTGGGATGAAAGAGCTTTAAAACTAAAAGAGGCTGTCACACTGGCTCATAATAAATATATTATTTCAGACTCAGCTGAAGACAAGAGGTTATGTTCCCTACTCAAGAGGAAATACGATAAGTATATTAGAGACAATAAATCAACCCATACGATAAACAACATCAGACAAGCAAAAAACAAAAATAAGCAGATTTGGAAGACGATCAATGGTGAAAGGAAAAATACTACTAACCCGAGTCAAAATATCACTCTTCAAATTGGAAAAAAACTAATAACCGAGCCTTTCGAAATTTGCCAACACTTCAACAACTATTTTGTAAACATTGGAGTACCAACAAATACTACAACAATAGCAACAAAAACAACGAAAGTAGACTCTCCTCAAAACCTACCCCCAACCAACACCTCAACCAGACTACAAAAATTCTCTAAAATAAATAAAGAGGAACTCACACAAATCTTCAATAGCCTAGCAGCAAAAAACTCCTCTGGTGTAGACAACATCTCAAATAAACTTGTCAAACACTGTCAAAACGAACTGCTCGAACCCCTCTTACACATAATAAACTCATCAATCGATCAGGCGAAGGTCCCAGACTTAATGAAAATTTCGATAACTTATCCAAAGTACAAGAAAGGTGAAACTCAATCATTAGAGAATTATCGTCCAATATCTCTCTTGCCTACTTTTTCAAAATACCTAGAAAAAGCAATTAACTTACAACTTATTAAACACCTAGAACAGAATAATCTCGTAATAGAAAATCAACATGGGTTCAGACAAGGAAAATCTATAAATAGCGCACTAGCTCAGCTCTGCAACTCGATCACCGACCTATGGGAAGACAGGAAACACGCACTCGGAACCTTCTTGGACTTGCAAAAGGCTTTCGACTCCCTGGATCGAGAACTACTGATTACCAAACTTGAACACCTCAACATCACCGGCAATGCCAAGAAGTGGCTTCAAGATTACCTTAAAGATCGAAAACAGGCTGTCGAAATCGAATACAATCACAAAAATTGGCTTACCAAAACTAGATCAACCTTCCAAAAAACAACCTACGGAGTGCCCCAGGGCTCGATTTTAGGGCCACTGCTTTTTTTAGCCTATGTAAACAGCTTTCCAACTGAACTACACCAAGACCTTACTTGCATCATGTTTGCAGATGACACGACTATTATAACACCAATCAAGGACCCTGAAGAAACTCAACATCAAATCAAAAACACACTGCAACAAGCCTCTGATATATGTAAAAACCTAAATTTAAACATAAATAAGGAAAAAACCGTCAACATTCAATTCACTACTACAAACAGGCATCCAACAAAAAATGGCCAAACCCAACTCATAGACGACATTACAGACCATACTAAATTCTTAGGAATTACAATAGACAAAAACTTAACCTGGCAAAAACATCTAGAAAATCTTCATAGTAAACTTTCATCTGCTTTATTCGCCTTACGAAGAATCAGGAAAATCACAAATAAAGAAATCACCAAAATTGCCTACCATGCACTCTTTGCTGCACACATTAATTTCGGAATCATAGCCTGGGGAGCCGCTTCAGACTCAGCGATACAGAAGATACTTATCCTTCAGAAGAAAGCAGTACGAATAATTGAAGAGGCCCATCCACAAGAACACTGCCAGCCCCTCTTCATACAAAACAAAATCCTCACCATCACCTCCACCTATATTTTTGAACTCATAAAATTTATTAAAACTCAAAATATTACTTATAGACACGAATGCCACCAATACAATCTGAGAAATAAAACCAACCTAAACCTAGATCAACATAGGCTCCTAAAAACTAGTATAACTCCACAATTTCTAGGAATAAAGCTCTTCAATCTCTTACCACATGAACTAAAATCAATAAATAATAACAATCTTTTTCTCAAAAAATTAAAATCACATCTCTTAAACAGGCCTTACTACAACTTAAAAGAATACCTAGATGAACAAAACTATATGAGTAGGCCCTAAAAAATATTGCTCACAGATAACACAAACCAAGAAGAAAGAAGAAGACGACAAATGACGATTCCCCGATCTACGAGACCGTGGCGAAGACAGCGTGGTAAATGGTAAAAATGGTAAATGGATCGATTGAATTGGTTATTATCTTCAATCTTGGGGTGTAGCAGTCCACTCATGGTGTTTTGTGTTTTGAAGGCAACAGAAACTCCGTATTTCTTGAATCTATTGGCGATCTTTTGTGTCACGTTTCCAGTGTAGTTAAATACAGCGAATCTAGTGGATTTGTCTTCTTCATTTTTCAATGTGGTCTGGCTGTGGAGGCGATTCTGATTCTTTATTTTTCTTTTGATTTTATTTCCCATTTCGTCTATGAGGCTAGTACGGTATCCATTGGCTCGTGCAATACTTTTGATGGTAGCTATTTCTTCTTTGCGGCTGGACTCACTCAAGGGGATCTTGTATGCTCTATATAACATTGATCTGTATGCAGCAGTCTTGTGGCTTAATGGATGGACGGATTTATTGTTAATGGTTGTGTCTGTCTGCGTCGGTTTTCTGTATATGGTGAAATCCAGTTTGTTCTCCCTTCTTATTACTGTCAAATCTAAGAAATTGAGTTTTCCATCTTCTTCGTATTCACTCGTGAATGTCAGATTTCTATGGTGGCTGTTTATTAATTTCAACATGTCCTCTGCTTCTTCTTCTTTCTTTTCTTTGAAAATAATTAGGACGTCATCTACATATCTTACATATAACTGGATATCGTGGTCCATCTTCAATTGCTCCAAAATAATGTCTTCTTGGTGTTGCAAAAATACTTCTGACATTATTGCAGAGAGAGGACTTCCCATTGCTAGGCCATCTGATTGGATGTAGAATTTGTTGTTGAATCTGAAGTAATTCTGGTCCAGTACAGTCTTCAGTAACGTAACAAGTTGGCTAACATAAGTTTTTTCCAATCCATTGTTTTCTAGTCTACATCTTACAAGATTTATTGTTTCATTCACCGGTACATTAGTGTATAAATTCGAAATATCGAAGGATACTAATCTACTATTTTTGGTAATATCAATATTCGTGACTTTATCAACAAATTCATAACTATTTTTTACATTGTGTCTGTATTCTAGTTCCAGATCATTAAACAAAATATTTGACAGCATCTTAGAAACATTGTAGGTTGGTGCTGATTTAAAATTCACTAGAGGTCTAATTGGTACATTCTTCTTGTGAATCTTTGGAATTCCTTTCATAACAGGTGCTTTTGAGTTTAAAATGTTCATTCGAGGCCTACATTCTTCAGAAATTACTTTATTACACTTCTTCACGACATCTGATAATTCTCTCTGGTATTTTTCTGTAGGGTCTTTCTTCAATTCTTTAAAATTGTTTTCTCGAATAAAATCTTCTGTCTTCTTAATGTAGTCGTTTCGGTCCATTATTACTACAGCATTACTTTTGTCAGCTTTCATTGCAAGTGCGTTATTTTCTTCAAGTTTCTTCTTTATTTCTTTACATTTCTTCATATCTTCTTTCATTTCTTGAGTACATTTCATGATATTAGTTGGAAAATCTGTAGTAATATCTTGTCGCACTGCACATAGGTCTACATCTTTCAATATCCGAATGTTTGCTTCAATATCTGTAGCTACTATGTCCTTTTGATTCTTATTATCAATGGCAAAATTGTGTTTTAGTCCATATTCGAGTATTTTAATATCTTCTTTTTCGAACTGCACGTCGGTTAAATTGATTACTCGCTTCTGGAAGTTGTGGTTGGAGTTTTCTTCTTTAGTTTCTTCATTTTTCTTGTCTATTTGCGTAAGGTTATCTAATTTTCTATTGACTCTCTTGTATTTAATATCCATAAGTTCTTCTATCTCATCAGATACTATTTCGTGTAACATTTCCCAAGCTAAAAATCCATACTTTTCTTGAAATTCTAGGTGGACTGTGTATGATTGTAGGCTAAGATCATCTTTTTCTTTATACAATTGTTTGATCATATTTTCTACATACTTGATTTCTGCTTGTTCCTTAGTCTTCTTTGCTGCAATGGAGTTTTCTTTCATTTTTATTTTTGCATATTGAGGTGTTACTTTGTTTTTAAGACACTGCTTGTTAAAATAAATATCGGCGATCTTCGTGTGGACTTTGATTCTAACATCTCTATACCTCAATGCTAGTTGTGCTTGACTGGCATCACTAAATAACTTCTTGATTAGCATTATACGTGCTGGTACTGATATTCAGGTTGAAATAATAAAACGTCTTCCAACACTACTCGATATATTTACACTTATACTGTAATATTTTACAAGACGGTAAATATATATCAAAGAAAGTAGAAAATATGATCAAACAATTGTATAAAGAAAAAGATGATCTTAGCCTACAATCATACACAGTCCACCTAGAATTTCAAGAAAAGTATGGATTTTTAGCTTGGGAAATGTTACACGAAATAGTATCTGATGAGATAGAAGAACTTATGGATATTAAATACAAGAGAGTCAATAGAAAATTAGATAACCTTACGCAAATAGACAAGAAAAATGAAGAAACTAAAGAAGAAAACTCCAACCACAACTTCCAGAAGCGAGTAATCAATTTAACCGACGTGCAGTTCGAAAAAGAAGATATTAAAATACTCGAATATGGACTAAAACACAATTTTGCCATTGATAATAAGAATCAAAAGGACATAGTAGCTACAGATATTGAAGCAAACATTCGGATATTGAAAGATGTAGACCTATGTGCAGTGCGACAAGATATTACTACAGATTTTCCAACTAATATCATGAAATGTACTCAAGAAATGAAAGAAGATATGAAGAAATGTAAAGAAATAAAGAAGAAACTTGAAGAAAATAACGCACTTGCAATGAAAGCTGACAAAAGTAATGCTGTAGTAATAATGGACCGAAACGACTACATTAAGAAGACAGAAGATTTTATTCGAGAAAACAATTTTAAAGAATTGAAGAAAGACCCTACAGAAAAATACCAGAGAGAATTATTAGATGTCGTGAAGAAGTGTAATAAAGTAATTTCTGAAGAATGTAGGCCTCGAATGAACATTTTAAACTCAAAAGCACCTGTTATGAAAGGAATTCCAAAGATTCACAAGAAGAATGTACCAATTAGACCTCTAGTGAATTTTAAATTAGCACCAACCTACAATGTTTCTAAGATGCTGTCAAATATTTTGTTTAATGATCTGGAACTAGAATACAGACACAATGTAAAAAATAGTTATGAATTTGTTGATAAAGTCACGAATATTGATATTACCAAAAATAGTAGATTAGTATCCTTCGATATTTCGAATTTATACACTAATGTACCGGTGAATGAAACAATAAATCTTGTAAGATGTAGACTAGAAAACAATGGATTGGAAAAAACTTATGTTAGCCAACTTGTTACGTTACTGAAGACTGTACTGGACCAGAATTACTTCAGATTCAACAACAAATTCTACATCCAATCAGATGGCCTAGCAATGGGAAGTCCTCTCTCTGCAATAATGTCAGAAGTATTTTTGCAACACCAAGAAGACATTATTTTGGAGCAATTGAAGATGGACCACGATATCCAGTTATATGTAAGATATGTAGATGACGTCCTAATTATTTTCAAAGAAAAGAAAGAAGAAGAAGCAGAGGACATGTTGAAATTAATAAACAGCCACCATAGAAATCTGACATTCACGAGTGAATACGAAGAAGATGGAAAACTCAATTTCTTAGATTTGACAGTAATAAGAAGGGAGAACAAACTGGATTTCACCATATACAGAAAACCGACGCAGACAGACACAACCATTAACAATAAATCCGTCCATCCATTAAGCCACAAGACTGCTGCATACAGATCAATGTTATATAGAGCATACAAGATCCCCTTGAGTGAGTCCAGCCGCAAAGAAGAAATAGCTACCATCAAAAGTATTGCACGAGCCAATGGATACCGTACTAGCCTCATAGACGAAATGGGAAATAAAATCAAAAGAAAAATAAAGAATCAGAATCGCCTCCACAGCCAGACCACATTGAAAAATGAAGAAGACAAATCCACTAGATTCGCTGTATTTAACTACACTGGAAACGTGACACAAAAGATCGCCAATAGATTCAAGAAATACGGAGTTTCTGTTGCCTTCAAAACACAAAACACCATGAGTGGACTGCTACACCCCAAGATTGAAGATAATAACCAATTCAATCGATCCGGTATTTACAAAATTAGCTGTGAAGATTGTGACAACTTCTACGTTGGACAGACCGTTAATTTTATAAAGAGATTCAAAAACCACATATCAGCATGGAAGAACAACAAACCGGAAAGATCAAATGTAGCAAAACACCTTTTAGAAAATGGCCATTCCCTAAAAACCATAGAAGAAAACCTGCAAATAGTCAAGACATGTAAGAAAGGAAACTTAATGAACGCATGGGAAGAATTACATATATTTAAAGAAAAATGTAAAAACAGGGACAAGTTGATAAACGAACAAGTGAACTTCGATTCCGGCGGAACCTACCAGAATATATTCCCGAACATGCGGTAGCCAGTAAGATTTAAGCATGGACGCCATCTTGTTTCCCGGAACTTCCTGCACCAATAGTATTTAAGCAAGGACGCCATATTGATTCTCTCAGTCTCTGATTGGGCCTGATGATGACCGGTGTGACTGGTCGAAATCGATCGCCATTATAAGATCTTTGATATATATTTACCGTCTTGTAAAATATTACAGTATAAGTGTAAATATATCGAGTAGTGTTGGAAGACGTTTTATTATTTCAACCTGAATATCAGTACCAGCACGTATAATGCTAATCAAGAAGTTATTTATATAATTTTGCACATTTTGATATATAATGTATATTGGTTGTTATATTTAATAAGAGTGATATTGCTCTTTAAAGCTACTTTCAATTGTGGGCTTTCAGGTGAATTTCTTTTGTTGGGAAAACCATATTATGGTTTTGCCAAAGGTTATATATAGTAGGGGGAGTTATCTAAAAAAAACCCTTTAGCGTATTAAACAAGTATAGATAGATTTTGTAATTGCATCCAGACATAAAGTACGCTACGCTTGTCCTAAACCTTCTGCAGGCCTTACTGGATGAGTCCATTAAAAGCTTCGTCCAGAAAGCAATGCATATCCGATGAGTTCCAGAGGGTCTCGTGTTTGCTGGGCGAGTCTTTGTGTTTCTAATGAATATTAAATACCGACACCATGGTGTAATATTTTATCATTGGGTGACAGGTTTGATCACTTTAATTAATATTCGGCTAATTATTCCGTCATGAAAACATAGTAATATTTTGTGGAAAATTATTTTTTGTAGACTTGCGGCTGTTATAAATAGTACAATTAAGTGTTATCACATTTTAGTTACGTTTTATGAAAACATGTGGATGAGGTGTAGAGAAGGGGGTTCCTTCTGACGGGTAACTTCACTTCTGCTTGAATTGATTTACTCAAAATAAATTCTATTTTCAAACTAACTAAAAGCTCAATATTATTAAAATGAAATGAAAAACAACGGCTTAGTTATAACTTTTATTCGTGATTTTTCCAGCTTCTTCAGGATGCTTGCGGTGTCATGATGAAATATGGTCATCTGATTAACTTTTATAGCACATGACAATTTTGCAGATTTTATGTTAAAGTTAAGAAAGATTGTTTTCATTTAATATTCGCTTGGAGTCAATTATACGTAAAAAAAGCTAAACTAAACTAAAGAAAAACTATGAAAGCGTGTTTCAAAATTTGTAAAAAACCAATAAATAAAGTTAATTGAAATCGAGGATGGCCAAAATGAATATTCGCAATAACAATTTAATGTTTTTTAACTTTATATCTACTACTAGCTTAACCAGCATGCTTTGCAATGCCAACTTAGTAAATGTTTTGCCCTTCAGGTTAGCTTGTTCGCTACGCTCACTCACCATCAGGATCAGCTCGTTCGCTACGCTCACTCGTCATCAGGTTTAGCTCGGTCTCTGCGCTCACTCCCTGTCGGGTTTAGCTCGTTCGCTACGCTTACTCACCGCAAGTCTATAATATTCTTTAGTTTTTTACTACCAATCTGCCCTTAATACTTTAAATGCATACACCTTGGGGAGTATGATTTATCTTTGGTGTAACTTTCTTTTATATAATATAGATGTACACTGAGGTACGGTAAAATAAAAAGCAAAACAGTACACAGTGAAAACTATGTAGGCCTAATCTTTAATCAAACATAACATTAATGAGTTAGATTAAAACTGTCTATAGAATATTATATGGTAATAAGTAAGCAAGCAAAGTTGTTATAATCAAGAAACAATTACCAACAAAACACTCTCCGCCGGAACAGTAATTGGATTAGCGTTGACGACAGCTTTACTGGAAAATTTGCAAAGCTTCTGCTCAAAAGTTTTAGTGTCATCTTCTACGAAATTAAAAATATATATGTACATCTGATAAGTGTAATGGTTTGGTGTTGTTGAATGCATGTTTTAAGAATTAAAACTGCCAGCTAAAACCGTTTTTAGAAGATCTTTTAAAAAATGAAATTCGTAGTTTACACAGGTTTGTTGGGACAAGATTTTATTTAATGGATAAAAAAAAAGATTTTGGCCTAAAATAGCAGAAAGATAGATATTAGAACAAGATACGGGCTATTGCAGAGTAAAAAACTGCACATTTTGTTTATATATATTATATATGTGTAAGTCAGGGATTAACTTATGCCTACTACACCCACCCACATAATCGAAAACCTTAGTATACTCACCTCTGTGGGAATTTATGGGAAAATATAAAATAACAGAACCTGATATAATTTACATGTAGTTTCATATATTAACCAATATATTAACCTACACATTAACCTATATTTGCTGAAAAAAACCCCCATGTCATCAAACCCGCATACTCAACCGCTCATAGTGTTTATAAGGTAAAAAAAAAAATCACAAAATCCCATTGGAAATTTGCTAAGTTATGCAGGTCTACTGTAAAGGGGGTGGACATTAAATAATAGGACTAGTTAATGTTCAAATCAAAGTTCAAGTTTAGTTTTTAAACTGCATTCAAACTGAAACTTATAAATCATATTAAAGTAAAAAAAATGAAAAGGCTACATTAGAAAACTGATAAATATTTTTAATGTATAATAGTTGCCACATTTTTGTAGTTGGTATTATTACAAATGTGGAAAAAGTTCCGTTGTTGTTAAAGGTTCTATGCCTTCTGGTGGTAGCAAATAGTCGATGTCATGATCCTGGAAAAAAAATTGATTAAAATTAATAATCTAAACAAAAGCTTGTCCACGCTATGTCATAGAGAGAAAGTTTTAAAAGCCAGTAGCTTGTGTTGCTCTAGTAAGGTTGATAATTATTCGTTTTATAAAAATGACACACCAGGTTAACCAAGCCTTGCTCGTTGGTTTTAATTCACTTTAGAAACAGTGTCATGGTAATAAAACTATTAAATTTCCAAGAACAACCAAATAAGTAGTGGAGAAACGCGGGAGCTGGCTCAGTTCAAGGTCACCTGAGCGATGACGTCATCGAGGTCAATGACCCCACCGATGACGTCATCGATGACGTCATCGATGACGTCATCGATGACGCAATCGATGACGTCATCACCAATTACGTCATTCTGTGACGTCACACCCATGACGTTGCAGAAATGACGTGGCGATGACGTCATCACCCCTTACGTCACCATTATGACGTCATCGATGTCACAAAGGTCAAGGTCACGCTGAAACCTAAAATTTTTAGGCACTTTTGCTGTTTCTCGCACTACGCTCCGAGTTTCAGTCAGGTTTCAATGACCTTGACGACTTGGAGCGAAATTAGACGAGAAACAGCAAAAGTGCCGAGGGAACTCAAAGTTTGCAACGTGACTCTGCCTAAACCGTCATGTGACACCGCTCGAGTGACCTTGAACCGATACAACTCCCGCGTTTCACCATTACTGCAACCGCGATGCGCACCCCACGACAGCCACCGAGCGACTGACTGTCCAGCCCCGCGCACTCTAGGTATATGGGAAGTGGTGGGGGAACTGTGATGACCTCGGGAAACTTGAAAATGTCAAGCTAGGTAGCACCGTTTTGGTGCTACCTTAAATTTACATGTTAAAGTGTGATGACCTTGAGGTTGACTGTGAACCTGGGACTTAGGATTGTCTTTAACAGCTTGACGTTTTTGCCAGAGTTTAAGTGTGGTGACCTTGAACTGGTTAAAATCAAAACTGCACAGCAGACTGCACAACACGGATGTGCACACTACGACAGCCGCCGAGCGACTGACCTCCGGGCCCTGCGTACTCTAGATATATGGGGAAGTGGTGGGGGAAATTTCAAGGTCATTCAAACGGAGTTTTAAAAAAGTCAAAGAGTAGAAAGACTACTCTTGTGAGTCTATAGCGATTTCATTGATAGTGAGTGCTTCTGTATGCCAAGTTGATCTGTATTGACACGCTCCTAAATAATGTTTGCAAAAACCTGCAAAATGATTGTTGCACAATTTGCAGCCAGTTAGCTGTTTTAGTTTGAATTCAATGCAACGTTCAGGGCAACAAGTGTACTTATGCCCTCTCATTTGGTACACATGGAATGTCTTCAACTTCGGTTTCGGCTTCTTCCAAGACTTGCACTTACACATGCACTGACTAAAAGCTTCACATGTTCTACAAGCCAGGCCATCCACCACATCAATACCATTCGGCCATGAAAAACATTTCTGTTCGCAACAGTAGTTGAGTTGACTCTCCATGTTGCTGCGGTGAAGGTGCGCGATGAAATGATGCTGTAGTCAGTGAGAGTGCACCTTAAATAAACTCAGTGGAGGGGGAAAGGTCAAGGTCATTCAAACGGAGTTTTAAAAAAGATGACTAGTCGTCCTCCTCGTCCGTCGTACTTGGAGAGCTG